>JAWWES010000161.1:0-19536 GCA_035583135.1 Lophotriccus pileatus
CCCCCACCCCCCGCGGGGGTTTGTTTTTGGTGTCCTCCGGGCGTCGATTTTTTTCTAATTTTTTTTTTTAAGCGACGGCAAAACAAAAAGGGGGAATAACAGCGGGGTGGGAGGAGGGGCGGGGGGGAAAGGAAGGGACGGGGAGGTTTTTGGGGGTCTCGGGAGCCCCCCGGGAGGGGCTGCACCGCCCCCGCGTGGCCGGCAGGTGGCGCGGTCCGCCCAGGCGGGGGGCGATGGCGGCGCCGGCGCGCCCGGGGATTTGGGGGCGCCGCGCACCGACTTGGGCCTAAAACGGCTCCGCGATCGTCATTATTTGTAACCATAGAGCATGAATTACCTCTTGAGGTCATCAGTGAGAATTTACGACTGGTCAACAAAAGCACGTGATTCCCAAACGCACCCCCCACCCTCCCCCCATATTTGGCCGCATACATAGCAAAAACGAAGTACAGTGCATTGCTATAATTCATTAATACATCATAAATCGTCAAGCACAGGGTTATAACGACCACGAGCCACAAATCAAGCCCTCCAAAATAACCCAAATGAGCTCTTACTTTGTAAACTCGTTCTCAGGGCGCTACCCAAATGGCCCCGACTATCAGTTACTAAATTATGGGACCAGCAGTTCCATGAACGGTTCTTACAGAGATTCAAGCACCATGCATTCCAGCTCTTATGGCTACAACTACAATGGGATGGACCTTAGCATCAACCGCTCAGCCTCCTCTAGTCACTTTGGGGCTGTGGGGGAGAGCTCCCGCGGTTTCCCTTCTCCAGCTCAGGAGAGCAGGTTTAGACAGGCGTCTAGCTGCTCCTTATCTTCTCCCGACTCCCTTCCCTGCTCCAACAGCGAGAGCCATGGAGGCAAACCCGCCCCGTCCCCCTCCGACCAAGCTACTTCTGCCAGCACCACCAACACAAATTTCACAGAACTAGACGAGACCAGCGCGTCCTCGGGAGCCGACGAGGGCACTCCAATAAGCAGCAGCATCCCCCGAGCGCAGGCAGAGCCCATCGCAACCTCCACCGCAGCAACAGAAGGGCAGGCACCTCAGATATTCCCTTGGATGAGGAAACTTCACATTAGCCATGGTACAGCTACTTCTTTTTCCGTCGTTGTCGTTGTTGTTGTTTATTTTCGCACCCCCCCCCCTTCTCTTTTTCTCTCGTCTTTTTTTTTTATTTTCCCCTTTCCCCCCCTTTTTTTTCCCCCTTTCCACCCCCCCCAACCCCACTCCCTTTTTTCTCTCCTTCCTTTTATTCGGTGGAGGCGCTTTGATCAGAAACGCAGCTATTTATTGCTTTTGTATTTCTTGCTCTGATCGCTGCTTTAAAGCTGCCTCTGGCGCCTGGAAGGGAGGGGTGTGTGTGGGGGGGCCGATTTTATTTTAGTTTCGCTATTCTTGCCGAGAAAGGGGCGCTTATTTTAAGCTCGTAGCACTATGTGGACGGTGGGAGAAGGTAATTTAAAAATTGAGGCGAGGGGGGTGTTCCTTGGGGGTGGGGGGGGAAGGAAAGAATTGACCATTAAAATGGCATTATATGCACAGATGGGTCCCCCAGTCCTTTCCTACTCTTATTTTGCTGGGTGTATTCTTGACAATCTGCTCTTGACAAAACCAAAATTGCGAGGAGATACACGGGGAGTAGCGACCCCCCCCCTTCCCTTCCCTTCCCTTCCCGGTTTTCTCCTGGAGACAAGGAAGCAGCCCTAAACCTGACGTTCCCTGCAAACAGCCCCAGAAACACCCAGGCAGAGGCGGAAAAAAAAGGGAGATTTCAGGCTCTCGCTTCTCCAGTTAAATTATGAATATTGAGTTGGGAATGTCGGTTCTGGAGGGGCCAAGGGTGGGGGGGTTTACACGTGTCTGGGGGTGTGGGGGAAAGGAGGAGGGGGGGGCTGTTATTTGGGGAATAAGCAGCTTTCCAAGCTGCAGGAGCAAGGCGAATATTTTATCTCGGTATAAAAAAAAAAATAAATATATATATAAAAAAGAAAAAAGCCTTTAAAAAGAAAACAATTCTAGCAGAAAGCCAAAAACCCAAACCCCGCTGTTGTCCGTGTTATTCAGACATGACTGGACCAGACGGTAAGAGGGCGAGGACAGCGTACACTCGCTACCAGACCCTGGAGTTGGAAAAGGAATTCCACTTCAATAGATATCTCACCCGCAGGAGGAGAATAGAGATCGCTCACGCTCTCTGCCTCTCCGAGCGCCAGATCAAAATCTGGTTCCAGAACAGGAGGATGAAATGGAAGAAGGATAATAAACTGAAAAGCATGAGCTTAGCCTCGGCGGGCAGCGCCTTTCAGCCATAAATTCTAGAGGAGGAATCTCGAGGAGAAAGAAGAGGAGGCGAGGAAAGAAACGCGTAAATAAATAAATAAAGCGCCGCAGATCTTAGTTCCCGAGTACTGTACAGTGAGGCACCTTCTTTTCGGCATGTTGTTGATATCCTAAAACAACTCGTATGGTACCGTTATCCCAGGACTGAGTTCATGTCTTGTTCTGTTTGGGTTTTTTTTTTTTTAAAAAAAAAAATCTTTTTTTTTTTTTTTTAATTAAATTTTATTTCCAGATGCTCCTCATGCCCTTGTTGTTCTTATAAATGTATGTGTCCGTGCTCTCTTGATGCTTTCTGGAAAGCTAGCATGTGTTCTGTGAGCCCTTTAAATGTTATAACTTATTTATAAAGCGAGAACAGATACGATTGTTTGTTTATTTGTTGGGATTCTTTTTTTTTTTTTTTTCTGAGTTTACTGCTTTTGGGTGAGTTCTTCTCTGCCTAAGCTAAAATCGGGGGTTCCTGCACTACACTCGCAGATTAAAAAAAAAAAATAAGAAAAAGAAAAAAGTCTAAAAAACCAAACAAAAATGGAAAAAAAACGCGAAAAAAAATAAGAAAAAAAAAAAAACCAGCTCTTGTATCTTTCTGTCTTAAAATTGTCCAGTCTGTGTTTTAGTCCAAACTTCAGGCCAGGATTTCTAGTCCCAGGCTAATTCCGAGACGTACTCTTAGACGTGGGTAAACTTCACTATTAAAAGGAAAAAAGAAATGTATAAAATCGGACCAACAATGGAGTGCTCTGATGTTTGTAAATACTAGAAATATTTCTGATGTGACTAATAGCCGGGTTGTAGTGGGCAGAGTGAATGCAATGTTATGTGTAAAAATGGCATCTGTCATGTCTAGCTGCCTGTTAGTACTTTGCCAATAAGCTTTTTGTATTTGTTTGTAGCTTTACTTGAAGTCAAATAAACGTTTCTCCGATTCACAAAAGGCTCCCAGTCGCACTTTTTATACCCGACCTCGCAACTTGCAGCTCGTGCTGAAGCCGGGGCGATGCCTGGCGTGGAGCTGGGAGCCCTCAGCCTCTCCTGGGCATCCCTGCGAGTTCCGAAACCCCAAATTTCCCCACCCCGCACCTTTCTGGCACCGCACGGGAGTAAAACACAAGGCTCCGCGCTGCCCCAAGACGCCCCAAAACATCACAGACACCCCCCCAGACACCGCACCGGATCGCACAAAACTGCTCGCAAGTCCTTCAAGTTGCCATAACGCGGTTTAAACCCTTCCCCGGCAGCCCCGCGAGCATCGCAGGGACTGCCAGCTCTAAACAGGCACATTTCAACAGCCAGAGGTACCACAGACACATCTCCGAACGCGTAAAACTGTGCTCCAGAGAACCCCAGGTCCGCGTGTTGGCAGAGACCTGCTGGAGATACAGAACGCGCCTCTAAAGAACACATTTCTGCGCTAAGCTCAGCTCTCCGCTGCTTCTCCTCCTCGGCTCAACTGTGCTTTTACCTCTCAGGCTTAACATGTAAATAACAGCCCGCAGCTCTGTAACTACTGACACTACAACGAGGCATTTTGGCTGCAGACAATTTAACATCATCAGAGATGGCAAATGTTGCCATTTCGCTGCCTAGGGAATCTAACAAGGCACGAGATACTTCGGTTTAAAGTCGCTCGCTTTGGCAAAACGCCACTGACATCTCTACAACACAAGCTTAGGCTTTTTTTTTTTGTTCGTAGCAAGTAAAGTTGGAGCTTAAAACTTACCAAACTTAATCTCCCACTGTTTAGGTACTTCTTAAGTGATTTTGAGAGGGATGTGAAGTGGACTGTCAGATCCCAAACCATTTGCTCGCCTTCCTTTGGTATTTTTTTTTTTTCCTTTCTTTCCGCCTTTTTTTTTTTTTTTTTTTTTTTTTTTTTACCAATAGCAAACTATCCCAAAAGTGGGTATGACATTTAGATGTCAAATGGATAGGGTTTTATCTAGAAGTTAGATCGTAAAAATCGCCCAGACCTCAGACAGATACCCCTCACTGGCTCTCAAAAGTCACGTGAGGTCCATAAAGTTAGTTTTATGGTTTTGGGGAGTTGACAATGTACAATATATTTCACATTCTCTAGAATGTTAAGTGACACTTTAACTGCTTGGTTTGGCTTGTAAGGGGCAGCAATGGGTGAGCACTTTTCCAGATGAGATAAACGTTGCAATTGCAGGGAACATGTTTTGCGGGTCCAGTTTTCAGTCCAGGGAGCCAATAGACTGGAGTCCTGAAAGTAAGTTCTTCTGAAATATTATCTGCTTAAACTATTTTAAAGGGTTGATATGGCTGAAGGCTGAGCGGGGAGGAAAGAGGCTCTGCCTCTCTTTCAGAGCTTTATTTCTCACTTTTAGAAGGTCCTAATTCTCATCCTCCCGAGAGCCGGAATTGCATTACATTTCCATCACAGCTCTGAGGCCCGCAAGTAAACTTTGTGCGAGCGGGAGGAATAGAAAAGAAATCTGTAAAGATTCATTATCCTCGCAAAGCAAACTCCATCCTGCTTTTGCCGGGGGACGTGTGTACTTCAGGCAAAGTTTGCGTTTGTCCCTCGCCATGGAAAGGGGCTCCTGCTCGCTCAGAGGAGGTGGTTCGGGGTGGTTTGTGCTGCTCGGAACAGCCACAAACCCGGCCCATGCCTTTGCATTTCAATCAGCTCTGTTCTGTCTGTGCTCTTCAGGTTGTTCTCAACTTTGGATTTTACTTATTTTCACCTGCTTGCCAAAGAAATGTGTGCACTTTTTTTTTTTTCCTTTCGGCCTGTGTAGAGACCTGGATGGGCTGGTTGGTTGGTTGGTTGGTTGGTTGGTTTGGGGGTCTGGTTTTGGTTTTTAGCCCCAGGGCTTTTTTTTCTTTGCTTTTTATTTTTCTTCTTTTTATTATTTTTTTTTAATTTATTTAATTTTTAATATTTTTTTTTCCTCTTGGGTTTCGGTTTGTTTGGGGTGGTTTTTTTCCCCTGATAATGCGAACGAGTGTCCTCCCATTTCCGTGGTTCGTTCCTACCATGTGGAGACACTGGCTGACCACTGTTCTGCCTCCAGCCTGCCTTGAAGTGCTACAGAAAAATAACCAGAGAGGCTGCACTTTGCCTACCGCCCCTCCAAACCTTACTGAACCCCCCGGGATCTCCCAGGTTCCCTTCTCTCCCTCTAAGGGTGGCAGCTCTCTGGGGAAGGCAGGCAGCAGCGGTTTTCTTTGAGAAAATAAACAAGTTAGCGGGGAAGGGCAGGGGAGCAGAGCAGAGCGGGGCCGAGCCGGGCTGGGGCGGGCAGGTGACCCCGGTCAGGGCTTCCAGCTCCGGGTCCTGGCAAAATAGGGCGGTCAGAGCAAAATAGAGGGGGGAAAACCCCAAACTCGAACCCCCCAGCCCAACCCTGGAGAGGTTCCTTATTTTTTTTTTCCTTCTTTTGAAAGCTCAGTTATCACATCTGCAGGGGAGGTGGAGGAGGGGGAGACACACATTTCATCCACACCTGAACCAACTCCCCTCATCCTCCTGTCTCCTTAAAAAATAAAATAATCTTTAAGAAAAATAGCTCAGAGCGAAGGTGCTGGGGAGAGTGGTGGTTTCCTAGAATTTAGAGCAGGCACGAGCTCCTTTTTATTTTTTTTTCCCCTCCTCTCTTTCCTTCTCCTTTTTTACCGTGGGACAACATTTGGTGGACACATGTCCGTCTCCTTTACACAAAGCAGAATGTCCCCCTTTAGCACACTTTGGAGATTGCTTTTCCTTCCTTGGGCTGTTTTTCCTGTCCTGCTCCATGTGTGTCTCCTCATATCTTTGCTATCATCATCTGAACTTCTGGCTTCTCCGGGAGCAGTCAGAGGGTGGTCAGAGCAGCCCCGAGTCCCCTCTGCTCTCAAAGCCTGGAAGCACAGATGCCAAAGCTGGAGAGCCGGGGAAGGGAAGCCTTTCCGGCAGGCTGGGGTTTGTGCTGAACAGCCTCTCCCTAATCTCTGGTTTTCAGTGGATAATAAAGATATTTTAGGGGATGCTGAAGGACTTGGTCTGTAAAGGTGATTTTGGGCTGCAGGCGGTTTGTCCACACGGGGTTGGAGAGACTTGGAGGAGAGGGATGTGGGGAGAGGGCTGTGATGGTGCTGGGGTTAGACCAAGTGGTGGCCTGATCATTCCTCGCCCTTCTCAACCACGCTGGTGACTAGAAATGATTTCTCCTGATTCAAACAACGACCTATTTAGGCAGGAAAAGTGACTGCCCTTCACCTTACGGTGTGCCTGGGATGTAACCATACATTCAGTGCCTTCATGTGCCCACAAACACCGTGTTTCCAAAATATATTCATCCTCCCATGTATCCACAGATTATCCCTTCATCCACCTCCTCCCTATCCATCATTTGCCTCGCTGTCTGTTCCCCACCCCAAAGTATCCAGTTTTTATAATCCCAGGCAAACTTCCCTTCCAAATCCACTCTGATCACAGCAGATACAAAGGTTTTGTGGTGTTGGTTTTTTTTTTTCTTTCAAATACCATCATTTCCAATCAGTTGGTGTAGAAAACGCGTTATTTAAAAGGGGGGGAGGGAGGGAAATCAGCTGCAGAGCTCCAGAGCAAGGGGAATTTGCAATGCAGTTTAGCTGCGGGATCAGACGCCTGTAGTGGGGACAACAGGTAACAACCCTGAGCCTCCTCCTTGTCTGGAGCGTCGGGACAACAAGGGCTGCATTTTGCTCCTGAAATAACAATGCCATCCTTTCCATCGATCACTAGAAATCCTGTCCTCCCTGGCCATGAGATCTGATTTCTACCTGCAGTACACAGCATTTTTTGGGGTTGGTTGTGGGGGTTTTATTTAGTTTTGGTTTAACAATCTGGGTTGGTTTTTTTTTTGCTTTACTTGGTCATTTTTTCCCCCTTACGTGGTGAAACCTCCAGCTTCCTGTGAGGTATCATTGTCTGGCGTTTTACAGCCGGGAAGGGGTCACAGGCTCAGCCCAGGCTCAGCCCAGGCTTCCCCCCACCATCCTTTAAAGAGGAAAAAATAAAAAAGGTCTCCCTGTTTCTGGTGCAAAGGAAGTATAAGGAGAGTAAACAGGAAAGCGGAGCTCTGACCGTGCAGGTAGGCGGGGATTTTCCTCTGCATTTTTCATCGCCTCTCTCACTTTAATGCCACACATCAGACGTGGGACAATTAGTTCTTCTGGAGCTGTAGAAGACAGAATAAATACAAAGTGCTTTAATATCGAGCCTGAGAATATGGAGAACCTCCAGGACGTGATTCCTGCTGAGGAAGGAAACAAAAAAATCTCTTGTTTAAAACGAGTAGTTGTGCAGATATTTGTGCCGTGGCTTTGGGTTTAGGTGAGGAAAGCTCTGATTTAAGGACTCTCAAACCTAAGGATGGGGATGGCCTGGGTAGGTGGGGTCTATCTGCCCCAAAAAATGCGCAGTGAGGACCCTCCCCTTGAGTTCACCTGGCTCAGGGCACCTCTGCTTAAAAAATGGGTGCCAGTATAACAAATTTCCCCCCTTTTTGCCCCCTGTCCTGTCTCCTCTTTTTTTTGTTCAGTGAACAGTGTATAAACCTCGCTGGTTCTCTGAAGGGGGCAAAAAACCCACCCCCAAAGCAGTTCTTTCTCACCCCGGAGCCAAGCTCAGGTTCCCCAGACTGTGAGAGCCGAGATGAGCATCTGTATTAATTACAGCCCTCATCAAGCTGCCTTTTGGGGGATGCATCTCCCCGGGGCCCCTGGCAGGGTAGGAAGGGACCCTCCTGCCCAGGCTGCTGCTGAAGAGTCAAAAAGAGGGAATTTCCCCCGGTAAAACCCCCATTTGGTTCCCAGGTTCGTTCGGTACTGAACGATTGGGGGGTGGAGGGAGAAAAGAACGCTCTTGTGAGCGGCACAGAGAGGTTTGGGGAGCGCCAAAGAGGCAGCAATGCCGTTGTCAGGCCATTTTGAACCTCATGGCTCTATTTATTTTATTTTAGAGGGTTTTTTTTAAACGTCTGTGCGGTTTAGACCTTCCCTGCTCGCCGGGTGCAGCCTAACATAAAAATTCAAATATCCTTCCACCCCAAAACCCGACCAAGAAAGCCACAGAACGAACTAAAAACCAACCCCCAAAAACAAAGAAACCCCACCAAAAACAAACTTCGCCAAGGTAACCTAGTTACAGATGTGCATGATGTCTTATTTTATTCAACAAAAAAAGTGATTAAAATCTGTTAAAGGATTTAATTAAGAGAATTAAATGAAAAGGAAGGGGCACAAATGAGTTGGAAAAAAAAAAAAAAGCGAAGCTATTCTAAACGATTAAATCGCCATTTTAACAGTATAATGGGGTTTGCATACTGAAAAGAGAAATCAGAGCTCATATCTCATCAATAATTCATAGGCGAGAGGGATCATTCCGAGGTCAGCAGACTTGTACAGCCCCGGCTCCTCTCTCGGAGGAGAGGGTGAGCATCGGATCACAACACGACACGGACCCCGGGGCTGCCGGGTCACCTTTTTTAAGGGAAACATAAGCTCCAGGGTTTTGTTGAGTGGGTGGGGGTTTCATTTCTTTCTTCCCCCCCCTTTATTTATTTATTTATTTATTTATTTTAATTCACCGAGTCCCCCTGTGTTGGCACTAAGAGAGGGGGAGGGCTGCAGGAGGGCTGGACGAGGTTCATATTGCTCCAATACTGACCCACACCAACAATGTGGTAATTATGCTTTAGAGAAGCCAAAGGGATCTCCATTTCTCCCCCACCTCCCCTTTTTTGTTTAATTCTGGCCACAAAAATGAAGGTCGGGAGGCTACGGGTCCTTATCTTCCTTGGAAGGGATGGGCTGGAGGCAGGGACGAGAATTTGGTTGTATTTCATCCCGTTTGGAGGAAAACTGCGATTATTCAACTATTTATTTGCAGTAGTCCTGTAAATTAGTCCAGCCTGAACACACCCGCCGTGACCTCCCCGAGAAGGGAAAGCTTTGCAAAGGAACTGGCCCCTTCCCTCCAGCTCCGCTCCCCAAACCCCTTTCCCTCCCCCACAGCTGAATTTCAGGCTGAGAAATCGCTTTTTCTTTCCCCCAGCCCCAACCTCTTCCTTTTTTTTTTTTTTTTTATTTTATTTTATTACACGTCCGACCTGAAGGGAGCAAGCTGACGGGATTATTTCAAATCCTCTTGATAAAGGTCTCTCAATTAGGGAACGCGAAAAGGACTTTTATGGGGTTTGGCTCCTCCTCTGGGGTCTCTTTCCAATCCTAGAATGGATTTAAGAGTGAAATTTTCTTTCAGAGCGTGGCTATTTCGGTGTCTGAGCTGATTTTTCCCATTCTTTCCTCTCCTAATGTTAAATAAATTATATCTGGAAGGAGGTTGATAACTTAACTCGAGAGGTGTCCACCCGGCGTAGTTTTTCCGTGTTCTGTTACCCTAAATAGCTTTAAAAAGAAACTATTTTGACAGCGAGCGTTGAAAGAATAGGACTAGCGCGAGGTTTTTCCCCCCCCTTTGATTTATCTCTTTTTAACATGTGTATGTATGTCCATGGATATATACACACATATATATATACCCTTCAAGTCAAAACAAATTACAGCGCCGGGATTTCGTGTAAAGGACGTTTGTTTGGTGGCAAATCAGGGTTGTTTATGTTGGGAGACTTGGCAAAAGCGGGGCGGGAGCGTGGGGGGATTTTGGGGATGGAGCAAGGGGGGAAAGAGGCGACCTCGGGCAGGGGGTTTCGGTGCAGACACATCGCTTGTAACGTCCCCGAGCAGCCAGCAGAGCTCGCTTCAGACCAAGTTCACTGCCAGCAGGGACGGGCCGAGCCGGGCCGGGCTGGGGCTGGAGCGGGACCGGCTGTCCCGCAGCCCCGCGACCCCCGCGGGGAAGCTCCGGATCTCCCCGGGCAGCCTCGCCGAGCCCTCCGGTCCTGCCAAAATACTCCAAACCCCACCATAACTCCTTATCCCCCGCCACCAAACCCCTTAAAAATAGCTGATGGGAGCCTGGATGAAATCCCGAATAAAAGAGAAATAACGACGGTTTGAGGAAAGTGGTTTTTTTTTCCCTCCCGATCTTTAAAATATAAAAGCGATGGGGAGAAAAAGAAGAAGAAGGAAAAAAAAATGCAGCGGTCTAAGAGAGCAGTGGGTGATGTGGAGATAAACATTTAACTTTTGCAAAGCTCCGATTTTTTCTTGTTCTCCCTCGGGTAAGAAAAATCACCGAGAAATGTCTATTTCTCCCTCCCCTATTTTTAAATTAAAAAGAAGTAAAATAGGAGAGTCAGCGCCGCGTTGGTTTCTGGAGACGTAGACGGTAACTCTGGTCTTGGGGGGCTTGTTAGTACAGCATTATAGCTCGAGGGGTCAAAAAGTTGAGGGTCAAAAGTTTACGCTGTGCGTGACTCAGTCTTGTGTATAACCCTGATAGACCGATGTCAGTGTGAAAAAAAGAGGGAGAGGGAGAGAAAGAAAGAGGGGAGGGGGGTGAGGTGGGAGGAAGAGTCTGGGCAGAGATGGGAGAAGAGGATGGCGAGGTGGGAGCGACCTTCAGCAGCGAGAGGAGAAATTAAAAAGAAAAAAAAAAGGGGAAAAAAAGAGGGGTTTCAGGATTTTGGGTGGGATGTCGGTAGAAAACAAGGCAGATTGATTTGGGTCTCCCGTGAGGAAACGCCGAGCAACTTCTTAGTATTTTTTTTAAGATAACCCCTGAAACGCTATTTGGAGTCGAATTAACAGAATATGAGGGGAAATGCATTTATTAAATCCAATTACGTGGAGGTCCCTCTAGGATATTAACGCGAGCAGTTAAGAAATAATTTTCATTCCAGCGTCGATTTTGTTTGGATAGGGTTTAAATTATCCCGGGGAAAAAAAAAAAGAAAAAAAAAAAAAAAGAAAAATAAAAATGAAAAAGGTCTGACACGGTTGGTGAAAATCTGTTCTAACATCTTTACTTGGAAACACTTCCAAAGCCCTTGGAGAGGTGCCGGAGCCTCAGCACCGACCAGTTTTTAACACGCCCTCGGTGCGAGCGCAAATCCCAGCCCAGAAAATAAAAGAATGACACGAAGCAACGTCCGCGATTTCTTTGCCTTTCTACCTTAATCGTGGGAAATCTGGAATAATGACACATAGGCAGAACCAACGGGCTGTTGGCTTTCAAAATTTCAATATATATATATACATTTAAAGGCATTTTTAAGTGCCCGTTTCGCTCGGTCCGCTGGAAGTGGCTGATTTTTATTTTGCAGCGCGGTTTCCCTCGGAATTTGAGTGAAATGTTTTATATTTCTTGCTTGAAATGTGACTCCACTCTGGTCGCTGCAACAGTTTAATGAACTGATATAATAAATATTTCCCTTGGCATTTCAAAGTTATTTCTACACTGCCAGACTTCGAGCCCTCCAAACTCTAAATATTATTTGCACTGGGACCGGGGAAGATCTTTTCAATCGCTTCTTAAGCAAACAGTCGGAGCGAGGCAAACTCTCCCGGAAAAAAAGGAGGGCAAAACCTCCCCCCCCCCCAAAAAAAAACCTGCAAATTTGCTTCCCTCCCCCGTCTTTTAAATATTTTCAGTGCCTAAATACTCATAACGAGGGTCATTTTTCTTGGAGGAGAAAGGGAGAGAATATTAGAGCCCTGGGAAAGGCATTCTGGAAAATCCATTTGCTCTCCCGATGCGGATATATTCATGGAGTAGGTGAAATTCAAGCGAACGTAAAGCGTTTTGTTTCGCGTGATAAGGCTCGGGTTTAATTAATTGCCATGAATTTGCTTGGTATTTATAAAATATCACTGTATAAGGGCTACCGTTTAGTTGTAACTTGGGTGATCCATCTCCTCGCCCTTGTAATTACTACACTTATCTCTCCAGAACAGTCATTTCTACTCCAGGTTTATAGAACAGGTAATGGATAATAAAGGCCATTTGTTTTCGGGGTATTAAAACAAGCAGGTATAATTTCAGGGCAATAAAAAAATAAAAATATAAAATAAAAATGCAGCGCCCACCTCCCAACTTTCCCTGTAATATTCCCTCCTACATCACAGCGTTTAACTTTCAATTTAGGGGCGAGTTCATTTGAAGTGGGTTCATTTGGAGAGGTGGAAGGAAGGAGGGAAGGAGGGAGGGGAGGGGAGGGGAGAGGGAGGAAATTAAAGGTATCATTTTCAAGGATATTTCTAATTTATCTCCCTCGCTGGGACGGACCCGGCTTGGCCCGGGGGTCTCTGAGTCGCGGGCAGGCTCTGCAAACACATTTCGGGCTGGGTTTCTTTCTATTATTCTTGTTTGGGTTTCCTACCGAACAATCTTATTGAACGCACTTTTTAATCCCGGTTTCCTTCCCAAATAACCTCTTTATGGCGGTGTTGGAGCCGGTGGTGCCCACGCGGAGGTGAACGTGGAATTCCCGCGGGGATGCTCCTCTCCCTGGGCACCCCCACCCTCCCAGGGCTCCTCAGAGCTCCTTCCCGGGCTTCGATGAAAATATTACATTTTTTATCCTTATTATCAATTGAAAGGATACACGAGGCTGGCTGGGAAACCACATAAGGCTTAAATCGCGGTTTCCCTGTTGCAAAACAGGTGTGGTCTGATTTCCACCTTCCCTCCCTGCATTTATACATCTCAAAAGCAGCCGAGGCGCCAGTTGCTCTCTTATTAAAAGTTCTGCCCTAAGGAAACACCTCAGACCTCCAGCGCTCCCCGTTCGCTTCGCGGGGGGAAATCCCACTTGAATTCCCCAAACCCGAAAGGAGAAAGGGGGAAAGAATTAAATTTTAAAAATCCTCATCGCTGCCAGACTGGAGAGGGAGAGCTCCGGGGGAGGGGGGAACACACCCGGGGGGATGAGGGAGAGAAAAAAAAAAAGAGAAGAGCCCTAAATTTGCCTCGCGGAGCGGCGCGGAGGGAGCGCGGCGCGGGGTGAACCGCGGGTCAGAGCGGCTCTCGGCGGCCGCCGCGCTGCGGACACGCCTCGCTGTTTAACAAAGACTGACAAACTATGAGATTAATACCAAAACTTGCGGGTTTCCCACCCCAAAATGCTCAGAGGGCCTCCTGGCGCTGCCAGGAGCAGTTCCGCTCGCCTTGAAGGACAATGGTGGGTTCTGGTGGGGGAGCGGGGGAGGGGGCACGGCCAGACCCCACCAAAACAAAACAAAACAAAACAAAAAAAATAGAAGAAGAGGAAGGAGAGAGAGAAATTAGTGTTCTTAGCGAGAATTAATCCCACTGAAAAAGCAACACGGCGAGAGAGAGAGCAGAATAAGCCAGGCTGGAGCGGGGAGGGGGAGGCAGGGGGGGGTTAGGGGGTTTCTGTAGGATTCCGCCTGCAAAACCTTACCAAGTTTTGAGGGAGCGTCCTAACCCCCCTCGGGAATTACTCCGAGGAAAGGACCGCGTTTTGCCAAGGTAGGTACCGCTGTCGGAGTTACACCTGGGCGCTGCGGCCGGGCTGGGGGGGAGAGCAGCCCCCTCTCAGTGCCCCTGCTTTTGGGGTGAGCACAGGGACGCTCAGCAGCAGGAGCGGGGGGTCCCCCCTGCCCCGGCAGGTGCCTCGGCCAGGCTTTGGGGCAGGGTTGGGGGCTTCCCTGCGGCCCCTCGCAGGGCAGAACAGGCCGGGGGGTCCAAGGAACCCCCCTCCCCACCACCACCATCACCCCTTCCCGGCTGAGATCGCTTTGAAGTGGAAAAGAGCCCGGGGGAAACTCGCTGTGAGAAACTTCCGCGACGTGGGGCGGTTTCCCAGCGAGAGGCAGAAAGGTGTGCGGAGCAAGGGGGGGTGCAGAGAGGGGCTGCCTTTAATTTGGGATCAGAGGCGGCGAGGGGGAGATTTCTTGGAGGTGCGCGGGGGGGAAAAAATTCTGGTAGACGCTAGGGGTGCTGGTTTGCAAACGCCAACCCCGCGTCAACGGGAAGGGAAATTAAAACCGATTCTTTTTTTAAAAGGATGTGGGAGGGGGGTAAAAATACAGAATAGGCCTAGTTATTTCTATTCAGACCCGTCTCCTCGGGTAGGAGACAGTTACGGTGCCGGCTGCGAGAAAACACGAGAAAATAAATCAGTGAGGGGATTGGAAAGGAGGAATAAAATCTAAGAGGGGAAAAAAAAAAATAAAAGGAGCTCTAATGGGATTGGTTCCGTAGCATTATTTTATGGCATCCGTCTCCACGTTGTACAAGCAGATTAGATTTGGCTTCTTACTTTTATGGCGGGTTTTAGAGGGCGAGGTAAATTTGAGGGTTGCTGTCGGCTCCCCAGGACGGTGGAGGTGCTGCTTTGGGAGGTGGGAAACTCCTCTCTGTGCAAAAAGAGCCTTCGCTTCGCTGCTTTGGCTGGAAATTTGGGGGTTATTTAAGCGTTTAAAATGATCTTGGGCTTGTCCGGGGTGCATTTGGGCGTGTTTCTTAAAATGCTACTTAGGTTTTCTATTTAGCTGGAAATCACAGGTTTAGCAGGAAAAACGATTGTTCACCTTAAAATGTACCTGAAAAATTTCGCGTCATCAGGAAGGGGGAGAACGGCGGGGATTTAATTCTTGGCCGCAACTGTCTTTTGTTAGGAAAAATGGAGGAGTTTGTGGAATCTATTGAAGATATTTGCAGGAATTTTGAAGTGGGGGAAAGGCAGGTTTTCTCTGATCGTCTCTCTGCTGAGGCATTTAAATGCAATTAATGCGGGAGATACTTTGACCAAAAAATGTTCTGCCTTTTGAAATACAAAAGGGGGAAGAAAAAAAAAAAACCCCAAGGCAGAGAAAAGGGGGGTGCTATACTTTTAATCTCTTGGGCAACTGTAATTTTAAACGAAATCTCAACATGATGCTACCCTCATTAGTTCCGAATGAAGGTTCATTACCTAGACAGTATGAATATTTTATTGCTTTATATCCCTTTTTTCGGAAATGAAACGCCTTTGATCTTTTTCTCGGGTTGTAAAAAGAATTGCCTGTCATTAAAAAAAAAACCTGTCGTCCCATCTGCCTTTACATTCTGTATTTCTTTTCATCTGTTTATTTCTCTCTTCTTTTTTTCCCTTTCTTTCCTTTTTTTTTTTTTTTTTTTTTTAATATAATTTATCTGCACACTCACGTAGAAACCCAAACCTTGGCTGACCTCTAGGAACGAAAAATGGATTAAATCTTTGCGCTGCGTATCAGAAAATAATTACGAGGGTTTCAGGGTGGGGTGGGGACAGAGCTGTGACATTTTACTTTTAAAAGACGGTTATTTGGATTCGAGTCTCGTTGTGCGCCTACACTTAAATATTCAGTCCAGAAGCCGATTTTTTAGATCAGCGAGAAATTAATGTGCAAGATATGGAGGAGAGGGTGGAAAACTTCCAGTCTTTCTCTCCTAGTATCAGCTATTCGGATGCTGAGTCGGTGCTTTAATTAATCGCCTCTCCTCTCAAGAGTGAATATTTTAACCAGCTTCACCTATAGATTAATTCTTGATCTCTCGAGCCACAAAACTTTACCCTCCCCTGCCCCAGAAGAGAATTATGGCGGTAGGAGAAGATCTCTGACCAAGGAGGACGCATCTGTCTTCTATATGTACCCTGTAGATCCGAATTTGTGTAAAGGAAGTTGGGTCACAAATTCGTATCTAGGGGAATATGTAGTTGACACAAACACTACAGGTCACAAACCCAGAAGGCATTATCCCCCCTCTCCTCTCTCCCCCCCCCAAAAAAAAAGAGCCACCCACGCCCCAGAACCCTAAATAAGGGGGTGAAAACAAGGTCTTAACCAGAAAACCGATTTATAGCTAAAAAGAAATGCTTTGGATTTGACCTTAGCTCAACTCCAGCGCTCCTGCGATAAACTTTATCATCACTTGGAGATAAAATCTGAGCCGCGAAGGGGATGGGGGAAGGAGGGGGGGGAGGGGGGTGGTCGCGGGCGTTATTGCTGCGATTTGAGAGCCAGGATCCCACTATCGCTTTAATTTGTGTAATCTCAGCACCGACACCGAGGGGAAAAAAAATATATGTATTATTGCTTTCTTCCCTGGCGCTTGCGAGGAGCTTATCGCGCGTTTCGGGTCTAAAGGCGAATTTGAGGAATTAGGGGTGGCTTTTGAAAGGCTGCTGGTTCGCTCTGGCTTTTAAAGCGTCTTTATTACGAGAAGGGCGAGGCGAAGATGCATTAGGACTTGGGCTAATTCGCTTTTGTAATTGTTCATCAAGTCCTTGATTTCTTGCTTGGAGGACGGGCTCCTTTTTCCATCGGTGCGTGGGAAAACAGTCAATCTCGGAGCCCGGCTAAATGTGATTTAGGAGCCCGGGTACCCCGAATTAGCTGATGAATTTCTTATCGATCCCAAACAAGCCCTATTCATCTCTGCCAGGCTCGGGGCGCAATGTCCCTTCCCGTATCACCTTAGCCGGGAATGAGATGCAGCCCCCGCCCGGGGGGGCCGCCATGGATCATGTGCCGGGGCAGCGCTCTGGAGCCGCGGCGACCCCCCTGAAAAATCATTTTTATCTTATATTCTAATTATCCCTCTTTTTTTTTTTCTTGCTTTCTTTTTAAGGAGGAGGGGGGGGGAATATTTTTATTTTCCCACCCCCCTCGTTTCCTTCTGGTCCCCGAGCCAGGACACACCCCCGAGGGGTGTGGGCCCAGGGGGGGTGGCGGTTCTCGCCCACGGGGCGCTGCCGAGCCCGGGGCCGGCGGGGCCGGGGGCGGCCGGAGGGGAGCGGGTGCCCCCGGGCCGCCTCCCCGGGGATGCTGCGGGGCCCCGGGAGAGCCCGGGCTGGGCAGGTTTCCTTATCCGGGGCTCGCCGTGCCCCTCGCCATTGGCCCGCGCTGTCACATGGACTCAACTTTGTTCACTTGACAGTAAGTAGGAGGGTTCCACGAAACAGGAAAACGAGGAAAGGGGGGGACAGGAATAAATTTTAGGAGAGAGAGATATATATTTTTTTTTCGTGTGTGCAATTCTAAGAAATTAATGGCCATGAGCTCGTTTTTGATCAACTCCAACTATGTGGACCCCAAGTTCCCACCCTGTGAAGAGTATTCCCACAGCGATTACCTTCCCAATCACTCGCCGGAATATTACAGCAGCCAGAGGCGAGAGAGCACTTTCCAACATGAAGCGATGTACCAGCCGCGGTCAGCCTGCAAGGAGCAGCTCTACTCGTCCTGTCAGAGCTCCGGCCACCAAGCAGCGGTGTTATCCCCCCGGGGTCATGTCCATCCTCCGGCCGGATTGCAGAGCCACCTCTCTGAGCCAAACCAGCCCTGCGAGCCGGTCACCCCCAGCCCTCCACCCTCCTGCAGCCAAAACTCTCTGAACCAAAGCCCTTCCAATTCCTCTTGCAAAGAGCCGGTAGTTTACCCCTGGATGAAAAAAGTCCATGTAAGCACGGGTAAGTGAACTAAAGTGGCTTTGCTTTATAGTAAGTAGCACCTCAAAGTCTTGTAGAAATCTTATTGCACCAGTTGTAAAATAACCATTCGTGGAGATTTACGATCGCCTGTTTGCAGAGCGGTATAATTACATCCTCCATAAATTTTTATTGCTCTGCTTGGCCATGTGCCTTTGAAGTCTCTGTTACCATCCTCCTCCAATTTCTTGCAGGCTACTTTTTTTTATGGCTGTTGAATCTTCATAAGTTAAGTTTTATGTTTTTGTAATTTGTATTTAAGTGGCGGGTTGAGTAAACTTTTACTATTTTCCTTCCCCCTCCCCCCCCTTTTTGTTTTTTTTTTTTTTTTTTTAGGGTGATATTTAATAAATAGGAGTGTCTGTGATTGCCTGTTCGCATGTGTGGAGGGGGAACTTTAAAGGTTTGGGGATAACCGAGTGATGCTCTAGTAGAGGTGTGTATAATCTGAGTATATACACACGCAGAGGGCATGGAAAATGTGGCTGGGGGAGCTTGTAAAAACGTTTAGACAGGAATACACGTCAAGCAACGAGGATGGAGGTGGAGATTTGCAGATAGGTTCTGGGTATATTTTTAGAAGGTTTGCCGTGTATTTTTTTTTTTTTTTTTTAGTATATCCCCCCCACCGAAAGAATGTGTGATGTTTTTTTAATTTTTTTTCTTTTTCTCTTTTTTTTGAGGGGGGAAAGGACCCGTTAAAGGAACAGCTCGGTAATTCTTCTGCTCTTTTTTTTTTTTTATCCCCCCCCCCCCTTTTTTTTTTTCTTTTTTCCCTCCTTTGTGTTTGTTCAGTAAACCCCAATTACTCAGGAGGGGAACCGAAACGCTCTCGCACAGCCTACACCAGGCAGCAAGTCCTGGAGCTGGAGAAGGAATTTCACTATAACCGCTATCTCACCCGGAGGCGCAGGGTCGAGATCGCCCACTCCCTCTGCCTCTCCGAGCGCCAGATCAAAATCTGGTTCCAGAACCGGAGGATGAAATGGAAAAAAGACCACAAGTTACCAAATACCAAGATCAGGTCTAATTCTTCCAGCTCCTCCGCCAGCCTGCAGATCCCACAAGGAGGGGCTCAGAACCGATCCCATGGACCAGCCAGCAGCCTATAACTATTCCTGGATGGATGGGTGGCGTGTGCGTGTTTGTGGGTGTGAGTCTGTGCGTGTGTAGGGAACACAGGATAATTTGGGGGTTTTTTTAACGCTCCGAGAAGCGAGGGAAGGAGGGTGCTCTTTATTTATAGGGGGAACAGAGGGAGACTCAGCTGCAACAAAGCAGAGCTGCGCTGTTGTGCCTCTCTTCCATTAAAAGAAGGCTGTAGATAGTAGTTTTCAGATTTGGCTAAGATGGATCCTTGTTTCATCTTTAATCACGCCAAGCTCTGCCCCATTTGTCATGTTTACTCTCCCGTACAAAGGATGGACCTTATGTCTGCTATTACCTCGACAACCAGCGCTCACTTTAATAAATGAGGCTCAGTTTCTTCAAGACGAACTGGATTTTCTACACCCTCTTCTCCCCCCCGACCCCCCCTCCCCGCCCCATCCCTTTCTTTTCTCGCCTCCAAGCCACAAACGGAAAGTTTCTGGCCCGCCACCCCAAGGACCGGGCGGTTCTGCCACAGCAGCGGAGAGGGAAAAAAAAACCACCCCAAAAACAACAAACACAACCAAAATCCCCTCCGGGCACGGACCGTGGGGAGCTCTCGGTCGTGCGTGGGCGTGGAGAGGGGGGGAGACAAAAAAAAGAGCGAAGTTGGGTCGAGTAGGTGACGGACAAAGAAAGGAAGAGGATGGAGAGTGACAAAAACTCCG
>JAWWES010000162.1:0-17683 GCA_035583135.1 Lophotriccus pileatus
CAACAGGTATTTCTCTCCTGCTTCAGGAGCTGTACTGTTTTATCTCAAGGCCATGGTGCTGCCTTCCCATCTCAGGCATAAAAAAGCAGGCAGAAACACAGGGCCAAATTGTTGCAAAATATTCAGATAAAACATCAGTCACTGAGCAGAAACATGGCTTTGAGCAACCTGGTCTAGTGAAAGGTATCCCTGCCCCGGCAGTGTGTTGGAAATAGATGATATTTAAGGTCCCTTTCAGCCCAAACCATTCTGGAATTCTAATTATCACATAAGGACACTTGAATAAGTTGCTTAACTGGATTTGGTCTCCCACCATAGAAGGTTTTGCATTCTGGAGTTGATTTTGTCTGGCAAATGACAACTTAATGTCCCATCTTCCCACACCACAGAAAAATAAATAAATGCCTTCTGTAAGTCAGAAACCTTTTTATGGCTGAACATGTCTACTTACCACACATGGAATATGGACTTTCTCTCAAGAGGAAACACAAAGGGTTGGGAGCACACTGGGATAGTGGTTTTTGTCCTAGGGCTGGCTTATGCAGAGTCCTTCTAGCACACCGTCCCTGATGGAAAGGACTCCTCCAGGAATCATGTGTGCTGTGGGTAGCCCTCTCCTGGAGCTGGGTGACAGATTAGCTGACTTCATGAGCTTCTTTCCAGGCTTCATTTCTCCGTTAGTTTCCTGAGAGGAAATGACACTCCTGTTATCTTGGTCTGATGCTCTCATCGGCATGAAAATTATGATGTGAAAATGTTTACTAAAGCTTTTCCTCTACTTAAAACAAATAATAGAAGAAATTACATAGAGTCACAGAGCATTTTGGTTTGGACCTTAAAGCTCATCAGGTCCCAAGCGCCCCACTGCCATGGGCAGGGACACCTTCCACTAGCCCAGGTTGCTCCCTGGTCCAGCCTGGCCTTGGACACTTCCAGGGATCCAGGGGCAGCCACAGCTTCTCTGGGAAACCTGGGCCAGAGCCTCACCACCCTCACAGCTAAAAATTTCTACCCAATATTTAACCTAATACTGCTCTCTGTGATTTTGAAGCTATTCCCCTTGTCTTGTCACTCCAGGCCCTTGTCCCCAGTCCCTCTCCAGCTCTCCTGGAGCCCCTTTAGGCACTGGAAGGGGTTCTCAGGTCTCCCTGGAGCCTTCTCTTCTCCCAGCTCTCCCAGCCTGTCTCCAGAGCAGAGGGGCTCCAGCCCTCAGAGCATCTCCATGGCCCTTTGTTGTTACTGTTGTTGTATTTTGTTTGTCTTGGGACATGCAGCCTGGATTTGCTTCCACTTGCCAATGTGTCCCTGCTCCTGTCAGTAATTTGGACGTGGTTCCAGAAAAAAGCCTCAGACAGGCCAGTTGCAGGTACACACTGACTGGCACAGCTTTTCCCAACAATTATCCACTACCCGTTGGTTTACACACCGAAGCTTGGGAATGATCTGTGCATATAAATGTTTATTTTAGCAAGTGTATCTAGGTGATATTTTCAGTAGATATAATAGTCAGTAATATTTTCATGCTAAAGCCTGTGGTTCATCAGCCGTTTCTGCCACGTATCTTATCTCTGCAATGTAATCGTCTGCTGAGGGATATTGTGTACAATGTAGCTTTCCTTGTGCACCACTTAGTCTACACACGATTTATTTGCTTTAGAAAAATAGAGGAAGCAAATAACCCCCTGGTGTCTCGCTTCAAAGGACTCCACTTAATGCTCTGTGACAGTATCACTCTGTTTAGGATGCTTTTTATCCTTCTGAAAAACCCCTGAAACGTACAAAACCCAGCACAGAAGTAAAAAAGCACAGCCCCAGGCAGTGCATTAAGTGAGGCTGTCTGGCCTGACTTATCCAGGTACCTGGCACAGTGGAGGGCAGTCAGAAAGCTCTTCAGCAACCAAAGAGAAAATGCCAAAGTCCTTACTAAAACATCTTCTTCCAAGCCACTAGCACTGCTTGCTTTATACAGGGAAACTGGAGAGATGTTCCCCACTTCAGTGTTTATTTTTGCTGGCATAATTAGCTGATTTTTTAACTAGTAATACTGCTTAAAAGTGGCTTCCTTTAAAAAATTGTTTTAGGCCGTGCAGATCTTCTTGGCTTTGTGTGTGTACAATGCCTCGAACTGGTAGGACCCCGATGTACTAAGGCAGTGCTGCTAATTAATTCTTGGCTGCAGAAGTCCTGATAAGAGTAAACAAAGAGTGAAATCAGCTCAGGAGAAGACACAGGAATTTGCAGGCAAACCCACATCCTTCCATGATATCATTGGGAATCCACCCATACTCCACCCATACGTTCAACTGAGCCCTGGCTGAAGGCAAGAGAGCTGATTTTCGGGAGGGTGAGTTTGTAGATCCTAGGGAGACTCAGTGTAATTTACAGCCTGTAAGGATTTTATTCCCATTAGCTTGGAGAGCAAGATAATTTACATTTACTCTCAAAGGGTGAAGCCAAAAGCCTGAGCCCCCACACCCACACTGGGTCATCACTGCACCACCCAGCAAAGACCCTTGAAGCTCCTGGTCGTGTGAGATGTCTGCAAGGATGCACAAAACGTTGGTCCTGTGCCCTTTCAGAGGCTGCTCTACTGAAAAGCCCCGTGCATGCCCGGGGGAGGATTCTAACAGCATCTTCTGACAGACAGGGAGGTGCTGTCAAATGCCTGCCGATGGTAATCCTGGGCTGGGCAGAGGCAGCTGCCTGAAGGATGCCCAAAATGGGGCTGGTGAAGATGCTCCCCCAAATCCAGCAGACATGGTAGAATGGGTAAATGCATCCCCAGGAAACCTCAGTGTTAATCTGCTGCCAAAAAGATGATTTCCACACCCCCCCCCCCCCCCAAGGGAGGACTGCAATGAGGAGACGTGTGGAGCCTCACGGTGCTGCCATGTGTTGCCATGACACTGAAGTAATTGCTGTTACTTTCTCTCAGTCTTTCAGAATCAAGTGACCAATTTTGCCCACGTTCATCTGCAGGAGGAAAGGAATTTTCTGTAATTCAGTAAATAGATACATTATACCTACGCTTTCACAACAGCAGTGAAGTGTTTTTACTGTTTCTACTGTTTGCTAACACATTGCAGTTTGTGTGAGCAAATTGTGGAACTGATGGTAGAACATAATGAAATGCAATCTCAGGATTTTCCCCAAGGGGCAATAAGAGGAGAGAGGAATCAGAGGAGAATACAAAGGTGAAAGGTGGTAAAATTATGTCTAGACCGGCTACCTTGAAAAACAAATCCAGTTCCCTCTGGATGGCTGCCTTTGCATTTTGAGTTGCAGCTCCTTGGCTTGGTGGACACTGTGGATGCTCGGATTTACCATTTCTTTACAACAGTCTTGACCACAGTCTTGGCAGGGCCACCTAAGTACCAAACTGCATGACCCAGGCTCCATCTCTCATGCTTTTCATCTCAGCAAGAGCTGTTACATAAAAAACTTTGTTGTAGGTAATCCAAGGTGAAACACAATTAACTAAAAACCAGACTGGATCAGGAAAGACTATACTCTAATAAAGAGATGGAGTGAGCCCTGGCTTAGTGAGAGCTGGGAAACTTGATCGGGTCTAATAAGCATCCTGAAGTCTGGCTGCCCCTTGCAGGTCATGGTGTTCCTGTTGTAAAGCCCGGATATCCAAGGTGGGACGAGATGTTTTCCTGTTGTAAAGCCTGGATATCCAAGGTGGGACGAGATGTTTTCAGATAGTTCCTGACAGTCACCTTTCTGTAGGCAGCAGACTATCAGTCTGCTGGTAGAAGGAATGTTTCTGCCCTGCTTCTCCGGTGTGGAAAGAATCCCATTCAGGATCAGGCAGTTTTTGTCCATCTCCTCTCATGGATCCCAGCTATCTTAGAAAAATCTCTGTGATAACTAAGGCTAAAAGGGCTCCTCACCCAAGGAGCTTTGGCCTTTGCCATGTAACAAATAGCAGCAACAACTCAGACTTCTCCAGCATTTGTTAATGGTTTTACATTTATTTTGGAGTTTGACATTTATTAAAGGGGATAAGGAAATATATGATTTTCCTTCCCATCTTGCAGATACAGAAACTGAGGTTAAAGAGATTTAAGTCACAGCAAGACCACCCAGCCAGCCCGTGAGGGAACTGGCAGATGAACAAAGACCTCTTGATTTATTAGGAAGCATTCATCCTAGAGTATATTTCTCTTTCCTCCCGATGGACTCAGCACTGTCCTCGCAGTGTTCCTCTGCCTCCAGCACTTCCCAGTGCCGACGCACTCTGAGCATTCCCGTGTGAAACAGGGAGTCATTTTTGCTGAGGCATGTTTTAAAACCAGGTCTGGATGTGACCAAATGAGCACCTCGAATGTTTCCTTGAAATCCCTTCACATCCGAGTCATCAGGACGACTTTTGGAAAGCAACCAGAGCAAACAATCCCCATTCTCTCTGAGAAATGGCAGTCCTGGCTCCCTGCTGGGTGGCATCAGCCTGTCGTGCCTCCACCCTGTTTCCGGACATAAGCCCTTGTCCCGTTGCCAAATCCAGAACTGGGTTGTTATTTCCACTGCTGCATCTCCAGGGGTCACTCATTTTCCTTAAAGCCTGGCCCAGATGTGCAAGACTCTTGAGAGTCTTTGGGTGATGGCAGGGTCTCTGTGAAGTGCAGCTGGGAGTTGCACCCATTATACTTCAGTGAGAAAATCCCAAAAAATATGGACCTTTGCATTAAGGCTGGAGCCCCTCTGACTGGAGCCAGGCTGGGAGAGCTGAAGAAGATTCTCCTGGAGAAAAGAAGGCTCAAAGGAGGCCTTAGAACCCCCTCCAGTGCCTAGAGAGGCTCCAGGAGATCTGGACAGGGACTCTGGACAAGGAATGTAGGGACAGGACAAAGGGAATGGCTTCTCAGTGCCAGAGGGCAGGGTTAGATGGGATATTGGGAAGGAATTCCTGTCTGTGAGTGTGGTGAGGCCCTGGCCCAGGTTGCCCAGAGAAGCTGTGGCTGCCCCTGGATCTCTGGAAGTGTTCAAGGCCAGGCTTGGAGCAACCTGGGACAGTGGAAGGTGTCCCTGCCCGTGGCAGGGGGTGGAACTAGATGAGCTTTAAGTCCTCTTCCAAACCAAGGCTGTCTGATTTCACGATTACATGGCATACCCATGTGCTTAGATTCCCCTTTCCTGAGAGAAAAGCTGTGTGGCTTCTCAGCATCCCAGAAAACCCCAACATAAGTGTGGTGGCTGCTCAGTGAACCACAGATAAGGAGAAAATGGGGACTGGTGCCCTGAGGGTGAGGACATCTCTGCTGCTCAGAGTGGCTTGACCAGTGCATGTGTCTGCTTTACTGGATGGTGAATTGTAAAGGCACTTTTCAGCTTTTGTTAAAATACAAGCATCAGTGCATGAGGACAGCAGACGGAGTACTGAAATGGATCTCACAATTAGACAGCAAAATATTGTATACAGCTTTTCCTTTCCCAAGAATGGCTGACAAATAAGATCAGGCCAACCAGTGTGTGTTACTAAAACAGGCACAGCCCCTTCCAAGTGTAACAATTGTGACTTAAGAGCAAGAGAAGGATCTTGGTATTTGTCCCCTATTGGATAACCCATAAGATAATGGGTTAGAATTGTAATTGAATCAGAATTCTGACTATTGTCAGAAATTACTGGCACTAAAATACCCTATGAATTAGCTTCTGAGTCAGGTCAGCAGGCAAAGAAGCAGAAGGAATCTGTCTGTGACTATATGCAACTGGAGAAAAAACCCTGTGTTAAAAACACTGGGTCTATTCCTTTGAGGTTACATTTTGAGTACCTGTGGCTGTTTGTGAAGTGAAATTATTTTGCTTTGCACACTGAAAAATCTCTGGCCTTCCCTAACGTCACAGAATTCGCTGTTCTCGTTCGAAAAAGAAATGGGAAATAGTTCTTAAATTAAATGTTGGGGAACAAGGCACGTGGTAGGGCTTGTTTTTAAGGGGAAATTGACTGGCACAGCCTGTGTAGTGATTTTAATTATTGCGGCATAACTCCTCCATCTTCCAGCATGTGACTGATTTTATTGTGCCTCCAAAAAGACAAGAATGTCACTGCTGTCCACATGTGGCTGCATGTGGTTAAGCAGTGAAGACACAGACCCCTTAACCCATAAAAATTCAAACCACTGGCCCCAGTCCATGCACCACATACATCACTTTGGCTTTCAGAAACATCAATACCCATCTCTGCCATTGGCTCTTATCATTTCAAAGTATAGCAGAATCAATTTTTAAAGGGCTTGTCCGTGTGTTGAAGGTGTCCTTGCTCACTGCAGGAGTGTTGGACTGGATGACCCTTCCAACCCAAACCATTCCACAATGCTGCGATTCTAATGTGTTCATGTATTCTTGGCTTTAACTTAACCGGTTGGGTTTGCAAAGGTGAGTAAAGCCAGTACATGAAGAATAATGTAACTGTGGTAACCCATAAGTGCAACTGCAAACTCCTCCTCTTCGTTGTCTGCAGAACCCACCTTTCACCTTCTCCTCCCTCCATCAGTCTCCACCAAGTGCTGTCCGAAGTCTGGCACAGCCAGCCATCAAGTGACAGGAGGTGGTGGTTTTCCATGGGGCTTGGCACGGGAGGGGTGATGAAGGCAGGCTGAGCCCGGGCCCCTGGACATCACAATGGTATGTGTGTGGTTCTCCCTGCCTCGGGGCACCGTCTCCTGGCATGAACCCTGGATGAGACACATGGCTAATTCCACCTGGTGGTGCACACTGGGAGTGGCTGTCATGTTGCAGGCCGGCTCTGGATGTCCTGCCGAGCCACAGACCTGAGCATGAGTTATACTTAATTAGCGTTTACTCATCAGCTACTCCTTTGGCCTCAAATCCTGCTGGGGCCAGCAAGACCTGCAGCACCCCTTGAAGAGCCCGGTTGCCCTTAGGTCTGTATAACAAGGGGAGTGGTGATGGAAGGATGCTTCCTGCTGGACTTCCCAACAAAATAGAAACACCCCATCATCTGATGGTGCTGCTAATTATGCTCTTCTCACAGAAAAATGACCCCTCTGATGTCAGAGCGCACTTGTACACCTTCCAAATAAGGATCACTTGACCCCACCAACTATTCTTGTTCATATATCATAGAATCAGAGATGGTTGGGTTGCAAGGGACCTTCAAGGTCATCTCACTCCACCCACCTGCCATGGACAGGGATGCCCTCCACCATCCCAGGTTGCTCCAAGCCCCATCCAACCCAGTCTTCAACACTTCCAGGGATCCAGGGACAGCCACAGCTTCTCTGGGCAGCCTGTGCCAGGGCCTCACCACCCTCACAGACAGGAATTTCTTCCTATCTAACCCTGCCCTGTGGCAGTGGGAAGCCATTCCCACTTGTTCTGTCACCCCAGACCCTTGTAAATAGTCTCCCTTTTTTTCTGTCAACTCCCTTAAAATACTGGAAGGCTGCAATTAGGTCACTCCAAAGCCTTCTCTTCTCCAGGCTGAACAATCCCAACTCTCTCAGCCTTTTCTCTTACCAGAGCTGCTCCATCCCTCTCATCTTGGTGCCTCCTCTGGACTCTCTCCAGCAGCTCCATGTCCTTGCTGTGCTGTTCCCCAGGGCTGGAGGCAGCTCTGCAGGGGGGTCTCACCTGAGCAGGGCAGAGGGGCAGAATCCCCTTAGAGAACCTGGACAGGTGAATGGGGCCAGACAAGTCCCTGCCCTGGGAGGCTTCAGGTTTAAAGGCAACACAAGTTCAGCAGCCCCGGTGCCTGACCAACTGGTTTGAATAAGTTATGGGCTGGAAATCTGGAACATTTGTTCTTGTGAATATGAACGGTGATCCCTGGGTGCTGATGTTTATCTGACCAGGGCATCTGAATCATTGGAAAGTACATGCATGAGTTCAAAGCCGTCAGCTAAGCTGCCTTGCCTGCGTCTGTCCTCAGTGTCAAGCGAGGCAATCTCCGTCAGCCTCATGGTTCGTGTTCGGGCGGCTTCAAAGACCCCTCTGAATGGATGCAAGGTGCTGTGCTCAGAAACCTCCCTGCCCACAGAAATGAGCAGGAAATAATTGTATAAAGCTGTTTTCTATTTTCGTTTGTTTGTTTGGTTGGTTTGTTTTTTGGTTTTTGGTTTTTTTTACCAAAAAGAAAAGAATTGCCATTTGTTTAACGAGTGCTGATGGGCCCCATGCAAGTCCTGCCTTCCCTTTTTATTCCCTGCAGCCACGTGGCTGCTGCAATGGTACTGATAATTTAAACATCTCACGCTTCAGACAGGTCCCTGATGGCAAAAGAAAAAAAAAGAAATTATTATTTTAATTAAAGTGGTTCAGACAGAGTCCCTCTCACTTGCTCCTTAGATGCCGGTTTTACAAAGGACATTTGTTTATAAGGCTCAGCTGGATTTTTCTTAAGAAGTTCCCTAAGCATTCCAGTTGCCATCTGTGCACCTTTGTTGTTCGAGTGCATTAGCAGAACTTCCCCAGTTCCACCTAAATTGATAAATTCATCCAGTCTCCATTTGATATCACCATAGAGCAGCTGCTTGTGGGGTTGCTTAATCTCCATTAGGACACTGTGGCTAAAATCCGAGCTTGCATCCATATGAACGCATGACACAAGCAGGACACTCTGCCTCTGCAGGGCTTTCCAGGCCAGAGGTGTCTGAGGCCATTCAGAGCTGGATATTTAACAGTTCCCTGAAACCCAGGCTGGCTGCAGGTCTCCCTGGAGACCTTATGCTGCCTAAGCAGAAGATCCTCTTACCTTGGTGTGTTTCGCACCCCACAGTTTGTTTTTTTTCCCCCCTCCCATTTTGGGAGATGCTGAGATCACTGTGGTGGGGTATCCGGGGCCAAAACTGGCAAGGAGACTGCTGTTTGTTCAAAGAAATATGTTCTATGAAAGCCTTTCTCTTAATCATCTCTTAATCATCTGAAGGGATCAATGCTACACCATGTTTTGTCTGCAGGCAATGAGATGTGGATGGTTAGGCTCTCTTTAAATTACATCTGATAGAGGAACAGAATCTACATTATTTTTAAACCTCCTTATTTTCCTTCCACATCTCCTCATGCATCTTTCTCAGCTGACAGCTGGGGTGAAATGTCTGTCACAGAAGTTTCTCCCCAAGGTTTATTACAGGGAAGAGAAATTATTTTCTCTAACATTTACACAGTGGAGAAAATATGAACTACTTTTCCTGTTTGTGCCCTGATAATTTTTCATCAAACAAATAAACTAGACACGAAGTATCAAGCTTCCTTGGTATTAGTGTCTCAGTTCTCTCTCTGAGTGCACTACTGTTGGGATCACAGCCAGAAATCACTCTTCTAAGCGACCTGCTGCTTTAGCTCCCTGTAGCACAGCTGGGTTTGTCTTTCTGCTTCTGGCCCTACCAAAGACAACCTCAGTTTTATCGTCAGCCTTGGGGGATTCAAGCCTCCAGCTCCTGTATTTCCAAGTACATCAGCTTCCTAACAGCCCTTAAATGTAAAGAACTCAGCTTTAGCCACCCACTAATACTGTCTCATCTCGAGAAAGTCTGTCCTAACCGAGCAACATGCCCCATGAAGAAAGGGCAAGGAAGCAGATCATGGCTTCAGGATGTTGTTTTGCAGCCAAGGACAAGGCCAGCACAGCCTTGGGCATCCACATCCAGGGCCATGCCCTCACCCAACATCACAGTCCTCTCTCCACATCCCTGCTGTGGGTGCAGGGACCCCCCAGACAGCCCGGCATACGCCACTGGGGCAGATGTGGCTGTGCTCTCCTGCCTCCTCCACCTCCTCTGCAGGGACCAGTCAACATTAAAACCCTTTGATGAGCAAAGGGGATCAACCTTCAGAATAGTTTGGTCCGTGCTGTAAAACATCAGCATCCCTACTGCCACCCTGCCTAGGAGCAGGTTCTGTGCCTGGGCATCACCATCATATTTGTCCTCCTTCCACTGGGCAGCTGCTCTGTGTGCCTGGAACCTTCTATCCTGACTGAGGCACTTGATGTTTGAATGACAGAATGGTTTGGGCTGGAAGGGACCTTAAAGGTCATCTCATTCCACTCACCTGCCACGGGCAGGGACACCTTCCACTGTCCCAGGTTGCTCCAAACCCTGTCCAACCTGGCCTTGGACACTTCCAGGGAAGGACCTTCCTCTGTCGCCTCCTTTAAGGTTTTGCTGATCTCTTTTCCCCCACAGGTGACTTCCCGAGTGCATTGCCCCCTGTGCTGTTCTGTGCTCATCCCCAGGAGCCAGAACAAGGAGGTTTGTCCCAGGAAAACGCTGCCCTTCCTCTGCATAGCCCCTTCTCCAGCCACATCCTGCTCTTTCTCATGCATGATATCACCATCAAGGTTTGTCTGTTATTGCCAAAAATCCTTGGTTGGCCCCAAGGCCACCCAGCTATCGGTGTTTGAGACATGCACATCAGCCCCTTATCTTCTGGGACTCCAGTGGGCAGAAATCCGAGCTCTGCCATGAGAAATCACGGGGAGACTCAAAAGCTGGGGCTGTCCCCAGCTAGCCAGGCACCATCGTGGGTGCTCTGTACGTCAGGGCAGGAGATGGGGTTGTTCAAATGCAATGAGAGGATGTTTGCTTCGCTTGCAGTGAGCATTTGTCAGGCTTAAGGGCATTGCTCAAGGGGAGTGTTGACAACAAAAATATGACTATTCAGCATTTCTGTGTCGTTTTACATTTTCAAGATGCCTTTCAGGCTCTAACCAGACATTAAACATGAGCCGGTCTTTTGTTATAGATCCTCTGCAGCCGTTAAGATGGGATTAGGGCTCAAATTGGGTGGGTATTGGGAAAAAAAAAAAAGGAATAAATTAAAAATATTCAAGTTCGTTTAATGAATTTAAAAGGGTTCATACCATGGTCCATGTGTTATGGACAATAATGAGCACTCACATATTTCATATCAGGCTTGTAAAGAACATCTTGGGCAACGCTGAGTCAGTGCAATTCCCAACTAGACAAAATGGTGACAAAAATCACAGGATCCCAGGATGGTTTGGGTTGAAAGAGAAATTAAAGCTCATCTCATTCCAAACTCCCGAGATCTCAGATCACCATCTGCAATGTGTGGATGAAAGGACTTCCACAGCACACAGAGACGCTGGAAAACAGCCAGATTCAGTGATGAGGATTATACACAGGCCCTAGCTAAGGAGTGGTGAGGTTAATTGCCACTGCTTTGGTTGGAGATCGGGTTTTTGTGGTGTCCTTAGTGGGTTCCTCTGTAAATGGCACTGGGCTGCTGAGTGGTCTCACCCGTGGGTGATCCTGGAGGGGACAACTGCAGGGTGGCCACTCTACAGGGCAGCTTTCTCATGAGATAATTCCCATTGTTCACGGGAATCAGACAGTTTCAGTGTCTCTCTGGACCATGGATGCTCCCCAAGCACCTCCAACAAGAAGGGGAAGGTTGTCCCCCCCACCCCGACCAGCCCCAGGAAGGTTCTCAGCAGCTTTAGGAAGATGTTGTTTCTTCGATGACTAATGGTTCCAGAAACTTCACTTTTAGGCTCAGTGCTTTCAAAAACAGGAGAAGTCAAAGGCCCTGAGTAACTTCCCTCTAGCCAGAGCACGACCCTGTGTTGCCACACAGCTGGACCACAGAAGGGCTTTGTGAGGCTGGAGCCGGAGACACCAAGGGCGAGGCAACTCGCCCGAGGTGACATGGACATTGGTGACATGCTGGGAGCTGACTCAGGAGATCTGGGCACAGAGTCCACTCCCTGAACCTCAGCCCTCTCCTTCCTCTGACTCCTTCCACAGTGCAGCTGCCAGGGAAGCTCTGGGCAGATGCTCTGGGAAGCAGAGTAGCTCTGGGGTTACTCCTGGTGACCCCAACCACGGAAATGATGGTCACCACTGACTCCAAGGACAGCATGGGATGGGGTTCCTCAGCACCACAGGGCTGCCCAGCGTCCTCACACCCACAGCAGACCTTGTCAGAGGTTGGGGCATCACTTCCAAGGGGGTTCCACTGACCAGCATGGTCCCTCACGTGCATTACAGGCACCCCAGCACACACATCCCTCCAAGGCCCTGCTTGGCTGGAAGATGCTGGTCCCCCTGGTGCTGGTGATGAAGTGGATGGAGGGGAGAGCTGCACACTCGATAATTCCCAGCCAGAGGACTGCCAAGAGGAAATGCACTTCCCGTAAAGCAGGCGCTGTTACCGACTTGTTTGCTGGAACTGCCTGAGTGGTAATTACGCTCCCTTAATATTGACATATTTAAATAGTTTCCAAGCACAATAAAAGTCCTGCCCCGGCCCTGCCGCCTGCTCTTCCAAATTTCTGTGGCGAGCTCTCACTTTGAGCAACGGATTATCTGGAGGGGCGTGACTTGCCCACGTCTTGTTTACTGAGCGGCAGTCCAGATGTTCAGCTCTTGTTCAGATGCGCTGAGAAGTCTGACAGTGCACTGCCCCACGAAGGGCTCACAGACATCCCTCAGGATGAAAGATGCCTCTCTGCCCCCCGTTGTGCTGCTGTGGGTGTGTCTGGGTGTGCTGGTCACGGCCCCCCGGCACACGGCGGGGTCCCGGCGGGGGTAACGCGCGGCGGCGTCAGCGCCGGCCCCGCATTTGTGTTTCGTTCATTCCTCGCCACAAGTTCCGAGACGTCCTGTCCCGAGCACAAAAAACAAAAAAAGAAAGACCATCCCCTCTTACGTTGTTCCCTGCGTGGGCCGCTCTCGTGGACGCTGCGAGAGAAGGTTCGATCTTCCCAGAGGGAAAAAAAAAGAGAACGTCTCGCGCTAAAAACGCGGTGGGAATCTGGGTCATTCCGTGCCCCGAGGGACCCCCCGGGTTCCTCCGTCTGCGAGGACACCCTGTGCACAGCACTGTCTTGGGCAGATCCCCAAGTCTGGTGCCTTTCCCCTGAAAAAATAAATTCCCTTTTCTCCTGGACTGCGTTGCTGCAGTTGTTGGTCCCTCTGAGCATCCACACAGAGAAGCGCCCAGGCACGGCTTACACAGGCTCCTGCTCCTCCCCGTCTTGGGCAGCCTCTGGCTGGTCTGCTCTTGGCAAACACCTCCCTGTGTTTTCCTCTCCACCCCAATATGGGATTTTTCACAGAATCGGGAAAATCACAGAATGGTTTGGGTGGGAAGGGACCTTAAAGGTCATCTCATTCCACCCTCCTGCCATAGGCAGGGACACCTTCCACTAGACCAGGTTGCTCCAAGCCCTATCCAACCTGTCCTTGGACTTCTCCAGGAATGGGGAGTCCACAATCTCTCTGGGAAACGATTTTTTACTGTCACTGAGTTGGCCAGTTTGCTACATTGCCTTAGGGCTGAAGGAAGGAAGACATTCTCACCCTTGTGTGGTGAAAGTCACGAAGGCCACAAACCACCATGGAAATTGCTCAGAATCATTCAAAAATGAGAAATTTGCCCAGGAATCACCGTAAAGGATAGAGGGGAGACTGCTCATCCTCCCAGGGCACTGGTTGGGTGTCAGCTGCTTGCACAGAAGGGAGTCTGTGTGTGTCTTTCAAGTATGCCGGAGGGATGAGAAAGCAAAGGAAAAGCCAGTGGAATGCCAGGGAGGTTCCAAAGAGGGAGCTGGGGAAGCACAATGCGAGGAGGGGGAGCAGGGAGGCACACGGGGTGTGCAGGAGTGGCTCCAGGCAGGCTCGGGCTTGGGCTCAGGGCTGTTTCAGCCTCCTCGGTCCTGTGGTGTTCGGGGAAACGGGACTCCACGTACTTTCCTGATTAATACGCGGAGTTGCAGCAAAGAAAATACCTGGCTGTCATCATCAGCGTATCCTCCCAGGGAAAACGATGTTGGCAGGACCTCGAGCAGGCCCAGCGTCGCAGGCCTGGAGCCAACAATGTGTTCAGTGCAAGTTCCTGCATCTCCCTGTCTTTCATCATCTCCCACACGCACCCCACCAACCTGCCATCCCAGGGGTTACTGTCGAGGTAGGAGACAGCTGCTGAGTGAAGACGCTCTCGAAACCTGAAGGGGCAGTACTGCAAAGGCATCAGTAAAAATCCCAACCCCTATCCCCCTGCCCCGAGCCTAACCCCTCTCCATCTGGCCTTAAACTGGGAGTGCAGGATGCCAAATCCTCTTCCAAGTCTCTTAAAGCAAGAGGATTCGACGGACAGCTTCTGGTCCTTATGGTCCATCACAAGGCTGGGGGCACTGACTGGGAAGAGGGTGTAGCAGGCCACTGTTCCCAACTTCACAAGCCTCAGATCCAAGCTTGAGACTTAAAGCAAAAGCCCTGGGCCCATCAGCCAGGCCTGAGGAAAAAACCCTGGGTCCATCAGCCAGGTCTCTGCAGGCTGTGATTTGGAATGTTCCAGAGATGCTCTCCATCCTATTCTACCTTTTTTGAGGGATGAGGGAGGATAAAGGGTCTGTTACAGCGGGAATAGCTGCTGCCCTTGCTGATACCTGCTGGGGGTGCACATCAGAGAGGTGAATCAAAGGCTTCCCGGGACCAGGTCCTAAAATTGTTTTGACCTGAGGATGGCTGTCAGCCCTTGAAGCTTTATCAGAGACAGATGTGACGCTGGAACTCATCGGTACAAAGAGGGGTTTTGCTTTCCGTTGACTGCAGATCAGCCCAAGGCCATGAGCTAGACACAGGATTTCAGGTGTAGGCTGGAGGGAGGTCCTTGGGACTTGATACTGACTGTTAGGGGATAAGCTGCCCTGCCAGCTTGGGCGTGAGATATCGGGGAAGGAGGGGATTTCTTCCCGGCTCTTGATTTCATCAGGAGCAGAGGGTTATACAACAGCGAGGCAGATGGAAATGTCACAACAGCGAGCTTGGCAGCTGCACAAACACAACTAATCTGCCCTCGCTTAATGCTCATAGCCACAACATAAACACACGTGGGGCAGAAGGTAATGGATGAGGTAAATCCATCACCGGCAGCCTTGGTGCTTGGGGCACGCTGCCCTGCGCCCTTCCAGGGCCCTCCCAGGCCCCCAGCATCCCTGGCATGGCTGAAACCAGCCTGGAAAATGCCTGGTGTCTCCTGAAGCCCTGCCCCAAGTGCAGCTGAGACCTCACCTGTAGTTGCTATACTCATCCATCGCCCCTTGGCAGACAAGGAGTTCCACAGGGCACCCACCTAAACCCGACCAGGGCTGTGCTTCCACTCATGGCCCTTCATCAGACAGGGTGGTGCTGAGAAAAGGAGTCACTTTATGGGTAATGACAGAATTATAATTAATAATGGTGTGCCATTTTGACATATATATATAAATTGCATATATATATATATATATATACACACACACATATACATACCATAGATACACACAGGCACACTATACACATACATGGAAGCTACCTATCTGGGCTCAGTCCCTTCCCAATCAGTTTATTTTCTTGATAATTATTCACTCTTGGGGTCAGGACCATGGCTTCTGGCTTGTTCTCTACCACTGCTCACCTGGGTACTCAATGGACTTTCATTCGGCTGCACACTCACTGACAACCAGGCAGGAAGGCACTGACTGAAAATGCATGTTTCTTCCCCAAAATAATCAAGAATGGCCTCTGCCATCTGTCTCCAGTACACACCAGGGGGGAAGCTGGTAGGAGGGGAGGAAGGCAGGAACAGGGAAAGAAAAGGAGGGGAGGAAAGAAGGAAGAAGGGAAAGAAGGAGCAAAGGAGGGAAAGAAGGAAGGAGAGAAGGAAGGAGGGAAGGCAGGAAAACAGGCAGGAAGGAAGGAAGGATTCCTCTGGCCCTGCTGTGGATATGCAGTTTTATGAGCTCTCTCCATCTCACCTTCATCAGGAGCTCCCACTTCCCTGGCCCAAATGTGCTCCATCAGGAATGAGAAGCCAAGCGAGGAGACGAAGGGAGACTGAAGTTTATGGCTATTGTTTAGGTCAATAATGTATCGATTACAATTTTGTGGGCTGAAAGCTTGACCTTTCAAAGGGCAATTGGCGCCTGCGAGATTTGATTTAGGAGAAAGAAAAGAATTTAAATTTAATTCTCACTTCGTATTTCAGTTGGGAGAAACTTGCAAGACAGGAGATGCCAAAGCTGGTTTGGTTTTTTTTGTGGGAGGGAAGGGGTGAGGGTTTTTTTCTGGAGCCATCATAAAGAGCTGCATTCCAGGGTGAAAGTGGCTCTGTTGCTTGTCTACTCCACAGCTCAGCACTGCAGAGATACAGACAAGACACAAGGCACTGAGCAGAACACTTAATCTGAAACCCAGACAAGTAAATGCTGGATACTGAATATCCCACACCAAGGAATGACAGCGGGCTTTCCCCCTGTAGGAAGCAGCCTGAGGAACAAAACAACACACAAGGTTGTTTTAGGAAAAACCCACATTTTTAGGTCCTCAAGCACCTGTTTTGGAAGAGGTTTTGAATTTCCAGGTATGCTTTTGCCCCTGTATGGTTTATTCCCATTATTCTCTAGTTGATACAGTCCTTAAATAGTGACAGACAGCTCTGGTGGGGCTGAGCATCCCATGTCCCCCATGCCATGAGCCAGTGGGATTCATGAAGGGGGGGGCCCTGCAGACTGGGATGCAGGAGCTGTGCTGGGAGAAGGGATGGACCCTGACAACGGCTTCAGGGACAAAAATAGAAGCAGCAGGGCGAGGACAGCTGTTCCTAGTTTAAATTGCCAGTTTTTAATAAGCTGTTTTGCTCTTTGAAAAGCATTTGTTTCATCATTTCATAAACAGGGGGAGGGGCCGGGGCAGCATCACCGAGGACGTCACCTACTTTGTCACTGCTCCTCTCCAGATCCTCAAAGGCCTCCGATTTTCTCCCAGTGCCATCAGATTCAGGGCTTTCAGCAGCACAAAGTGACTGTAAGGAAGACTGAAGTCTGCCATTCAGTTTGCCAAGACATCTGGCAAAAGCATTATGTACAGCTGAACATTTCATCACGTCTGCCAAGACATATTCATTTTGGATTAATTTTAAGACAGTTTTTAAAGTGATGATGAAGGATTATGCCGTGCATTAAAAAAAAAATGGCAGCATTAAAAAAAAAATTAAATTAAAAAAACAGAAGAACACAAAAACAAAACCCAACCTCTCTCTTCTTTAAAACCTCTCATTCAAATTGTCCCAGTTTGGCAGCTCCGAGGTGCATTTGATTCGTGATTTGGAGGGATTCACCGATGGTGACACTTTCATTTCTCTGAGCTCGTGTACGTGCTGGCACAGCCCATGGGTGGTAGCAGTGCCTTCAGTGCTAAACACGGCCCTCTTGGAGCAATTCATTTGCAAACAGGCAGCACAGCCTGCAACATCCGAAATGCATCCACCCAGCAATAACCAGCATCTATGATTAAATGCTTACAAGCTGTAAACTCAGCTGGAGCCTTGCAGTTTGGGGTTAACTACCCTCCGAGAGCAAAAGCATTTACAACGCTGTCACTCCAGAGCAGTCCCTGGTATTCCCACTGAAGGGGTGCCAAAATCTGTAGTCAGGGACATGCAAAGGAGTGATGTAGCTCATGGGTTGCTGCTTTTAAGATCCCAGCTCATGCAACCCTGCAGCCGTGCCCTGGGAAACCTGTGCCAGGGCCTCACCACCCTCACAGACAGCAATTCCTTTCCAATATCCCATCTAACCCTCTGGCAGTGGGAAGCCATTCCCTTTTGTCCTGTCCCTGCATGCCTTGTCCCCAAGTCCCTCCCCAGCTCTCCTGGAGCCCCTTCAGGCCCTGCAAGGGGCTCTCAGCTCTCCCTGGAGCCTTCTCTTCTC
>JAWWES010000166.1:0-74231 GCA_035583135.1 Lophotriccus pileatus
CTTCCCTTCCCGTCCCTTCCCTTCCCGTCCCTTCCCTTCCCTTCCCTTCCCTTCCCTTCCCTTCCCTTCCTTTTTTTTTTTTTAGCTCCCTTTTTTTCCTATTTTTTTCCCTCTTTTCCCTTCCCCCACACTCCCCAGGTTCCCAGCTGGCACTGTCTGGAGGCTGGCACTTCAGCTGCTGCCCACCTGAAGGTTGGAGGACGAGGAGGCAGCAAAGTGACATTTGCAGGAAGGCTCCTGCCTTCAGCGTTCCCAGAGTGGAACAAACCCAGATTGAGTTTGGGAGTTGGGGAATAACACAAGCCACTTGATGTGCCACTGACTCATCTGATTTCAGAGATCATGCAGAAAATGCCAAACTAGTAAACAGGGCTGAGGCCCTGGGAAGCTCCAGGCTGATCCACGTGCGGCTGGGACGGGAAGAGGCCTCTCTCAGAAGTCGGGATTCTGTCGCTTCCAGCCCCGGGGACTTTCATCTCCGCTTGTGTTCCCCACAGTCAGTCCCAGTTTAGTTCTTCCACCTGCGGTTCTGAGCTGGGTGGGTGGGGATGAGCCGTGGGAGCTGCCAGGAAATCAAGCAGTGGAGGTTTTCAGCTAAAGCTTCAGCGCAGAGGAGGAGTATCTGTGAGTCCTGCAGGGCTCACCCCTGTTGTTCTGACCCCGGACTTCGTGCCCCAGCTCTTTTTCTCTGCTCAGACCCCGTTGCTACAATGCCAGCTCTGTTCTGCCCTGCCTGGGCTGCCTCACTCAGCACAGAGGATGCATTAATTTTACTCCAGTGGTCCCAGTTACTCCCCCTGCCCTCGACATTTTGACTTCTGTGTGAGCTCGGGAATTTCCTCCTTGTGGATGAGCCTGACCAGCCTCTCTGCAGAGCAGCCCAGGACAGTGGTGTTGGCCCTGCAGGGATGATTCAGGAGCTCAAAGGGGTGTGACAGTCCCTCCCATGGCCACAGAGAGCAGTGTGTAATTGGTGACAGTCCTTCTAGCTGCACTCCAAAGTGTCCTTTCCCAGAGCTTGATGGCTGAGACACTAATTTTTTGGATGAGAATTAATCCCCCATTCCCAACCACGTCACAACAGTTCTGTTCCCTCTGGAGAGGGTGTCAGAGGAAGTCAGAGCCAGGAAAACAGGACATACCCAACCCTTGAGAGCAATGAATGAAAGCAAGGGTTGCTTGGTGTCTAGGACACTTATTGATATTCCCCCAGCAAGCTTCCATGCAGCCATAAACTCTGATCCCTTTAGGAAAGGTTTGTGCTGCTGGTGTCACTACAGGGAAAAAAACCAACCCAACCAAGACCAGTTGTTTTGTGGCTCTGGGACACAGCAAAAAGAAACATTTGGCACCTCTGGGAGGGTTCAAGTGCCACCCAACTGTCCTGGGGCACGGGAAGGGGCAGGACCCTCCCTTATTGCCCCCCTGGGTCAGCAGCACTTTGAGCACTTCTGCTGCCAGGGAGGGCAGGACCTTGGCAGGACACGGCACAGGAAAAGCCTTTCAGGCTGGGACAAAGGGAGCACAGAGGTTGGGGAGCTCCAGCCTGGAGCCAAGGCCCAGGGGAGGAAGAGAGAGAGAGAGAGAGAGAGAGAGAGAGAGGAAAAAAACCCAGAAACAAGGAGCATTTAGTGCTGAAAGAGATCCCTGCTGGGGGGGGAGGGTGGCTTGGGCTCAGCTGTGCACGGGGGGAAGTCTCAACAAAAGCCTCCTGGATCTCCTCCAGCCCTGTGGGTAAACGGATGTCTCCAGGGTCACTTGGGGAGAAGGTAAAACTGTTTGATAGGAGCTTTGCTGATAAATCCATTTTGCTTGTTTAAAAGAAGAAAAAAACAAGCAAGCAAACAAATGTCATCTAGAGATGATGCCACATCAGGGTTCTTTCTTCAGCTTCCTGTGTTTAGGCTTTGCTGGGCAGTTCCCACTGCAAAAGCTCAGTCCTTGCAGCCCAGGGAAAAGAGCTGACAGGCCAGCTCTGCTCTGAAGTTGCTCAGCAAGGTGGATCAAAGTGGGCAGGAAAAAGTAGCACTCCTGGGAAGCTGTGAGGGTGGAGAGTATTTGGTGGCTGGGGTTTGGGTTGGAAGGCACCTCTGAAGGCCACCCAATCCCATCCTCTGCCATGGGCAGGGACACCTGGAACCAGAGCTCCAGTCTTGCCAGCTGTGTCATTCTCCTGCCAAATGCATGTTCAGAGCAGGGAGGGAGGCAGAGGCTGATAACCAGGGGAATTAGTGACTCTCAGCAGAAAAGGGGCAATGCTCTGCTGAGCTGAAGGTGGAAGCTGCTGTGTGGTGGTCACCAGATGGTCTCTGTCAGGTTCCTGCTGATCCATCAGCATTAGCACACGTGGTGAAATGGTCCACGTGGAGAATCCATCACTTTGAGCTGCTCAGCTCAGCATCTTGGCTGAGAAACGGCTTTGAGTGAACTGAAAGGCCCAGGAACAGTGTTGAACAAGAACTGGGTGGTCCTGAGCGCTCTGGCAAGTGGAGAACCCCCTCTGCCCTCAGGATGGTGCCTTCTCACAGTCAGCCCTCTGATTTACTGTCAGAACCCCTGAGGAGTCTGTGGTCTGACTGGTTGGACCGCAGTTTGAAGACATCTGCCAGATCTGAAGCACCGAAGGGAACCAAACCACTTCAGTGCCGCCTCCTGACCCGCCTGTCCCCAGCAGATCACTTCTCTGATGGGCTTCCCCTCACCAGAAATGGAATGTGAGCAGTGCTGTGACACTGCTGGGCTGCTCCCCTTTTCTCTCAAGGTTTGGGAAGCTGCTCAAGCACTGGTAGGAAATAGTTTGCTGCGACTTCTGTCGGATTTTCCCCTCTAGACTGCAGTGAGCGATGAAAAGTGAACTGCCTTGTGCACAGGCCTTTCCTCTCTGCTCTGGTGATCAGCCAGGGCTGGACATGAGACATCCAGATGCTCCAGTTGCTCTGGTCTCCTTGAACATTTGGCTGTTGAGTTGCAAAAGAGAAGCTGGGGAAAACCTGTTATCATGAGATACATTACATAAGGAGTGCATTAGAAGAGCTAAGGAAGGATTTCATCTTTAAGCCATTAAATCCTAGAGTAATTTAAGTTGGAAGAGACCTCTGGAGGTCATCTAATCCAATGCCCTTCTCAAAGCTTTGGTCCAAGTAGCTCCTTGATGCTGCAGGAGCTGCCTGGCTATCAGAAAATAGTGATGGGGGATTCAAAGTACTTGGTAAAACTCAAATCCTTTAATAAATTCCAACAGGCCTTTCTATAATTTGAACATAAATGAGAAGCAATAGTGGCAAATCCTGTGTTTGTATGTATAGCAGAGGTGCAAAAAAAAGCCATACCTGCAATTCTGTGTCTCCTGAAGGCAGTGCCAGTTCTTGCTGAGTATTAATGTGCAGATTTCAAGTCAATGGAACGCACCAAGCAACCAAACTACCAAGTCTTACTCATCTTGCTTCAAAGCCTTGTCTAAACACACACCTCCAGCCTCTCAGGAGAAGGGTGGGAGCTGTAAACTGACATTTAGCGTGTTCCAGACAAAGGCTTGGGGGTTTGTGTAGCTGTGCAAAATGTTATGAGAGCTGGTACCAAAGCCAGGGCTAAGTTTAGGCACAGAGTGTCTCTTCACCCCTGAGGAAACATCCTGGCTTTTAGGGGTTGCAGCCCCCATGAAGAAGAGATTTGGGCAATCACTTTTGCAGGTCTTGATGGGCTTTCTGGTTGAGTTGTTTGTTGTGCTCTTGGCAAACTGGTGACCCAAACCCCTCCCCAGTGGGACTTTATTGTATGAGGGGTTGAGTCTGGTGGCTGCTTGTAGTTCTGCAGCAGGAAAGGAGCTGGAGCTGATGGGTTTGATGACAAGTTCAAGTTTTTGAGCAATCACTGAAAGGGAGAAGTGATTTTTCACTGAGCCTTTTGAAAAAAAAAAACCTCAAATGAGAATAAAACAGTGAAGAGGAGGGAGATGATTTCAGTGTCACTTACACGGTCCAAGCTTCTTCTGCTCTATCTCATTTTTCCTCCTGCAGAAAACTCCCTCCTGCTCCCAGGATCAAAAAAGCACTGGCACAGCCTTCCACATCTGCATCATGCTTGCAGCCATCTGTAGAGAGATTTTAGTCAAGATTAGAAATACAGCTTATTCCATTATCCTGGAGCAAAACCAGGAGACTCCAGCCACTAAAACCAGCTCTTGTATTACCATTTCTCCATTAAGCAATTGGTCCAGTTGATCCCAAAGACTCATTTCAGTGATGAGTTCAATCCCCTCCACACTCCTTAGTTCACAAGAGGGGCAGCAAGTGAATTAGTCTTTACAAAACCTGACATGAACCTCAAGTAAGGCAATAAAAGCAATTCAATTTTTTTAGTCAGTTAAATGTGAGTGGCTTTAAAATTGCTTCTATAACCTGTTCTTACCGAGGTTTCTCCCATTTGTTCCAGGCAGGGATTGAAACAGCAATTTCCACAGGGAAAGGGAGCACTGGAAATGGGGTTTTCTGGGAATGGAAGAAAGGGGAACAACCCATCTGGCTTATCGTTAGGGCTGGTGATCTGAGGGTGGAAAAGGCTGCTGGTGCCCAGAAGGGGTTAAAAAGGACAGGTAGCAGGAGGAATTAATGCTGCAGGGAGTGCCAGAGGATCAGATCCCTGTGTGTGGAATTAGCATAACACTTGCTATAAATAGATTTATCTGGGCCAGAGCAAATCTCAGCCATTTTGACCAGAACAAGTCACCTCTAAACGAGGCAGGTCCTTCCTGCTCTCAGACACAAAGAGCACCATCCTCGAGGTTGGGGAGGGGGGGACATGGAGCAGGTCCTGTCCCAAAAACAGGGATGTGCCAGAGGATTCACTTCCAGCCACACCAGGATGGTCACACACCGAGGGTTCTGAGCTCTGAGAGACTCACAGCTGAGCCAACCCCACCTTCCCTGTGTCATCCAAGCTCTCAGGAGTGCCAAGAAACAAGTTTGGCTCCTCAGAGGTCAGTTTGCTCCCCTGGCCAGGCAGGTCCTGCAGGATGCCTTTGGGGCACTCCAAAAAGCCTCCAAGACCCAGAGCAAGCAGGTCACAGAGTCACTCACTCCCCTGCAGACACAAACTCCTCCCAGCTCTTCCTCCCACCCCACAGTGGGGTCACTGGGTGTCCCTGAAGCCAGCTGAGACCTCTGCCCAGGGGGCACTTGGGGAGGCTCAACCCTCTCCTCCTAAAAGGTTTTAAATTATTATTATTATTATTATTATTATTATTATTATTTACAGAATAGGCAATGGGGTGGTGGAAGGAAATGCAGAATATTGATATATGTGTCTATATCCACTCCCTTGAAAGAGGGCAAGGCTTTTAGTTGCCCTCACCCTCAACTCTCCTGTATTTTTTTTGGAGCAGGACCTGTCCCAGCCCAGGTGGAGGGGTGGGTTTGGTGCCCACTTTGTGGCTGGTTTTGCTGGTTCCCTGTTCCCTTTCCCCAGCCCCTGGGCCCATCCTGGTGTTTGACCTTTCTCAAGTTCTCTCTGCATGTTATGTTTTCCTTCTGATTTACGGTTTCCTGTGGGCTTGGCAGAATGTGAGGCAGGAGCTGCTTTTTGCTTTGTCACTTCTGGGCAGAAAAGGGAAACAGGGATTAGTAGCAGCAGGTCTGGGGTTTTGTGGATGTTTTCAGGCTGATAGCACAGCTTTGGGAAGGATCAGAGCCGAAGGATCTGCCTGCCCTGATGGAGTCCTGAGAGCACACTGAGCTCCAGACCGGGCAGAAACCACCACAGACACTATTTCTGTTGAGCTGTGCCCTAAATTTGGGTGCTGTCACGTAGAAAGAGCATCCATCTATTTCTAATTCCGGGTGATCTTTATTTTGGATCACCTGAAAGTGCAGGAATCCTCCCCCAGACGAGCAGAGGCCGTGGCTGAAGTTTGGCAGCTCCGAGGACGAACTTGTCCCTGCACAGGGAGCCTTGGGAACATGGAGATGACCCAGAAGGAGGGTGCTGGCTGTTCTCCCTGCAGAGCCAGCTTCTGCAGCACTCTTGGATCGTTCCTGTGGCTGGGATGGAGGCAGAGGATGGATGCAAGCAAGTCAAAGCCCCCCTTGGTGCTGGCTGGGGGGGGAAGGCTGAGTTTGGTGCCTCTGGGGTTGGTTTGGTGTGTCACAGTCACCAGTTCTGAGGAGTTTTGGTCAGTTGTTTTCAGAGTCTTGTGTGATCTCAGTGATGGAGAATCCAGGGCCGTGGCTTGGCCTTGACTCAGCCTCAAATCAAACCCAGGCAGCTCCTCCCCACATGAACTCTTGTCTTCTTGGCCCGTTCCTTTCCAGGACACCTCATTCAGGGCTCTGCTTTCTCCTCCTCCCAGTGCAGGGAGAGGATGTTGGCTGTGCAGGAGGCTGGAAAACAGGGGTGTTCAGAGTCTCCTCCATGGATTGGGGTCCCTGAACATGCCCTGCCTGCTCTTAGAGCCACAAACTCTTCTCTTGCCATCACTTCTCAGTAAGTGAACCCAAAAATATGGCAGGACAGCATCCTTGGCCTGGCACGTGGTGATCCCGTGGCTCCCTGTTGGGTGGCCAGAGCAGTGGCACTGCAGGTGGATTATCCAGCCTGCAGGTCCATCTTGCCAGCAGCTTGTGCCAGCTTCCAGACTTGCTGTTTCCACCCTGCTTTTGATGGTTACCCTGCAGCTCTTAATAGGGATTTTGAGCTATATTTGAGTGACAGGCAGTGTGAAGTGTGACTTCCCATCCCTGGAAGTGCCCAAGGCCAGGTTGGACAGGGCTTGGAGCAACCTGGGCCAGTGGAAAATGTCTCTGCCCGTGGGATGAGATGAGCTTAAGGTCCTTTCCCACCCAAACCTTGTGTGATTCTGTGATTTCAAGTACTGGCTGGGGGATCGTGTGGATAAATCCTATTCTTGCCTTGATTTCCTTGGATAACATTTCCTCTCCCGTGCCTCTGTTTCTCTCACTCTTTAACTGCCTTATCTCCTTAAGCTCGCGGGAGGTGTGACAGTCTTCCTGTGACATTCTATATATCAAATACCTGTTTTCAGGATCCCTGGAGAACGTGCAGCTGCCACTGCACCCCTTTCTTTCCTGATGGGTGTGACTTGTGTGTGTGTTTTGCAACCATTAAGCAGTAGCCAAGACACAAAAGCTTAGCCCCGTGGCTCGACTAGTCATGTAGAGATTAATGGCCCTGGACACAAAGGGGATGATTGAGGACCAGGCAGCGCTCCTGAGTGAATGGCTCTTCCCATTCATGGCAGGAAGGGTGTGAAATCTTCCTTATGCTTGCCAGCTCCTGTTACACACATCCCTCATTACCCCTCTACCATGCACAGCTCCCAGGGCAGGGCTGGGCTTTCTCCAGGAGTGCAGCTTTGGGGGAATTTCTGTCGGGTTTTTTCCCCTCCCCCCAATTTTTATTTCAGAAACGGTATGACCTTAAAAATTGGGTGTGAAAATAAGGGGAGAAACGGCCTCAAGATGTGCCAGGAGAGGTTTAGATTAGATAGTAGGAAGTGGGGTTTTTGCATGGAAGGGGTTGTAAAGGCAGGTGGAGTCACCATCCCTGGAAGTGCTCAGAAGTCGTGTGGATGTGGCACTCGAGGACACGGTTTAGTGGTGAACAGGGGGGGTGGTGCTTGACGGTGGGACTTGATGACCTCAAAAGGTCTTTTCCAGTTTTAATGACTCTGTGATTCCGTGAAATTCCATTTGAAAAAAACCTGCCATTCCATTTCCAGCTGGGCTCAGATCTTACCGTGAAACTTAGAATTAGAAGAGCCCGGTTCCAGATCGGTGGAAACACAACATCTTGGTCTGTCTTCTCCTTCCAGGGTGGAACATTCCCCATCTCCCCCCTGTCTCCTGAAACGTTTCACTCTGACAAACCAGCACTGCCAAAGAATTCTTGGAGAAAAGACTTTTTCTTTTCCTCCAGAAAACACCTTTTTCCCCCCCTCCAGAAAATTCCTGTGGGATGTGACACCCCAGGGATTCTGTGCCATCCCAGGCTGAGTTGCATAAGCAAAGCCTTTGATGTGTGATCACTCCTACTCAGCCCTGAGCAGGAGAACCTGTTTCCCAGGAAAAGGAAGCCTTGGTTCAAACACACCAATTCCAGCCAGTTTTTTGCAGAAGATTTTTTCCTTCAGCCTTTCCACTCGAATTAGTCCATCCTTGTATCACCCAGACCTTGCAAATAAGCATGAACAGAGTTCTTCCCTCAGTTCTTTGTTAGATAGGGGATTAATCTCACTTTAGGGCTGATGATCCAAGGCTGTAATTTTAAAGGCCTGTGGAAATAGGTGGGTGGCTTGTGAAATTTTTTTTAAAAAATAATGCCTTAAATCCCGTTATGGAGCAGACACAGAGGCTGAAGTGTATAAAATGTGTCATAAAAGCAACAACAAGAGCGATTTAAGTTGGTTCTGCTGGATTTTGCAGTGGAGCAGAGCAGGGCCCTCCTGGTGGCGTGGTGATGTGGCAAGATACCGAGGTGGAGGGTCACAGAGGTGCCTTGGAAGGTGCCTCTCAGAGAAGGTACCTGGGGACACCAAGGGATTCACCTCAGGGACTGCACAGCTCAAAGCACTGAGGAACTCTGGGCTTTCAGTGCTCTCAGTCTGTCCTCACACGAAGCTGCTTGAAGGGTTTAAATGAAATAGGATTGGACCAGATGAGACCATTAAAATCTGCCTTTGTCCATCACTGCAACTCCCAGTGGCTTCTGCAGGGGAAATGAAATACGAGGCCGGGTTTTGGTGGTGTCGACACCGCTGGAAGTTTGCAGGGTTTGTTGGGCTGCTGGAAAAGGAGGAGGTGCAGGCTGGAGGGGGAGGAAGTGAATGTCCAAATGGGAAAAAAAAAAAAAAAAAAGCCAGAACGTTGACAAAACCGAGTCTCATTCAGTCCTGAGTTTGTTTTGCGGTTTCCTTGTGAATCAGAGGAGAAACAGGGAGTAGGAAGAGGGGAGAGAAAAAGCGTTCAGAGCCCGATCCAAACCCAGCCCCCTCTCTCTCTCTCCCCCCAGCCAGCATCTCTCACACAAGACATTTGTTTCTTCTGGCAATGGGAGGAAACCTTTCCAGACATCGTCCTCCGAGAGCTCGCTCAGTATTTGCAGTTAAAAGGGCAGTGCACATATTTTATGTGTGTGCACCGAGAGAGAGAAAGGAGAAAGAATAACTGTTATTGTGCCCCAAAGGACAGGTTGGGTTAATTCTATTTTTTGCTTTTTTTCCAGCCCCGGGGTTTTGATTTCAGGGAGCACTTCTTGCTCCTCAGGGCTTTAACTGCCTGAAGCACCAGACCCCCCCTGTGTAATTCCTGCAGTGCCCCTGATTCCTCTGTGGATGCAGGACGTGATGACAGCTCATTTCCCGGTGCTTCAGGGCACACACATATCCCTGACTCCCAACCACATCGGATAAGCAGAGCAATTGTTTCCTTATCTGTCTTCATGAATCAGTAACAACATTTCTTCCCACTCTCCTGCAAGAGGCCAGGCTAATAATGTCTTAATCCCCATCCTGCTCCTTCAGCCTCCACAGGGAGGATGGAGCTGCTGGCATGGAAGTGATTTTCCTTGCAAAGGGTGCTGCCTGCAAGCTGTTCCTGGGTGCCAGCTTGGAATGGATCTGGGAAATATCTTTCGGCCTTTAAGCCCAGCAAGCTGTGATTTATTAATCAAAGGTCCATTAGTGCTGTGGAAAGATTGGGAGGGTTGGGCACAACCTGTTTTAGCAGATATAAAAGGGAACTAATCAGCTAATACAATGACACCCAGGAGTGACAGACTGGACGTTTCCCTGGGATCTGTGGCCTGTTTTAAACTGTGCTGCGTGTAAACCGTTCAATAGGATTATTTTGGAGGCCACACTAATTAAGGGATTATCCAGGGAAAGTGGTAGAGGCTTTCTCTGCCTTAGATAATGGGACACAGCTCCTTCTGTGGCTGGGAGAGAGATCCCTGGGTCAGGGGAGGTTTAGGTTCGATGTTAGGAAGAGAAGATGTTGAAGGGTGAGGCAGGGCAGGGGCCGCATGGAAAGGGCATCAGTGTCTCTTCCCAGGGAGTTTAGTTCTGGATGTCTCTGCTCTCAGGTGTAAAAGAATTCCTTCTGTCTGGAAACAGATACTGGCACAGTAGAATCAGGTCTTGGAGTGACCAGTGGGATGTTTCAGGGTGATGCAGGTATGACTGGACGGTCCTGACTGTCCCTGCTGCCTCCAGACTGCAAATCTGTGAGTTCCCGTGGTGCTTTGGCACTGATTTGGAGGATTGTGTTTATTCCAGCAGCATTCCTAGGATTCCCCTGTTCTACCTGTATCACAGCCCTTTTCCACTTCAGGGGAGGGTTTGACCAATTAAAAACATCCCTCTGGGAGGTAGATTTTCCCAATGGGCCAGCATGGCAAGCAGGGAAACGCTTCCCAAAGGCTGCTCATGAGCATCACAGGAGGCAGTGCCAAATGCCACGCTCCTCGTGTGGCTGGGCTCCTTTTGGGGGTCACAGGGGAGGAATCCGGGGGTTCTGTAGGGTCAGGGCCCTGTGCTTCCAGCAGACTGTGGGCTCAGGTGCTGGGGAGAGCTGGGAATGCAACCCCTGCCAGCGGAGCTGGACGGACACCAGCGCTGTGCTGGGAAAGGGGAAGCGAAAAAAAAAAACCCCGGCGTGAAAAGGCCGGCAAGGCTCAGGCTTGGCAGCGGGTCGGGGATTCTCACAGGGCCGGGAGGACGGCGGGGAGCCGGCCAGGGGATAAAACACAGCCCCAGTGTTGGGGGAGCACAATGGCAGGGCATTGTCCCGTGTCCCCGGGCGTGCCAGCGCTCCACGTGCGGGGCCCTCGGCAGCGCAGCCGGCTCAAAACGCCCCGGCCGGGCGGGGGGACGAGCGGCAATCAGTGCGAGATGATCCCCTGCCCCAGAATGGTCTCCTGTTCCTGCAGCCCGTGGGAACAAGAGTGTGTGTGTGTGTGCAGGGAGGGGGTGTTGGTGTTCCCAGCCAGGGGGACATTTATTTATCTGTGCCACCAGGGACACCTGCCGCTGGCAGCGGGAGCGTTCGCCTTGCCCGGCCGCGGTGAATGGGCCTTTCTCAGCGCAGCCCCTGCTCCTTTGGCTCCTCAGAGCCAGCCCAGGTGGGTGCCCAAGGCTCCTGGCACGCCGAGGGGCTCAGGAAGCGAAGCCTGGCTGCGAGGGCGCGGAACCGGAGCTGGGGGCTGCAAACCAGCAGCTTCCCAAGCGGCTCTGTGCCAGCTGGAACTCTGCTCCCCTTTGCCAAGCCACCCTCTCTGCCTGCTCTCCCTGGCCCTCTCTGGGTTTGCAGCAGCTCCCGTTGTTGCCCTGACGTGTCTTTCCCCTGCCTGTTCCCTTGGCTCCCACCGATCCCCCCAAATCCCTCTGCGTTCCAGCTCTGGGGTTCGGACACGCAGCCCTGCGCCCGCTGCCAAACTCTGTGTGTGCTGTGGTCCTGCCTGTGTGTGGGAGAAGAAGTATTTAGGAGTAAAACAAAGCTCTCTCTCCACAGCAATAACCATCATAGACTAAACAAGAGCTGCAGTCCAGCTCTTTCTGGATCGAGGCAGGAGCCTTTGCAGGGTAGCAGAGTCCACACAACATCTGCCAGCGGGGCTTTTTTGTTTTTCTTCTTTCCAAAACAACTTTTCTGTGGAATTCTCATGAGCTGTAGGCCCTGACTTTACCTGCCAGCCCACACCGTTACCAGCAGGGTGCAAGGCCGCAGGATTTTGCATGAAACAGATTTGTTCTCGAATTAAAAGCCTATTTAATCCCTCCTGATGTCCTCTGATTTGATGTAGATCAGTGACAAGGTCTGAAGCCTTCAGCTGCAGGGTCCAATTCATCACTTGTGCAGGTAAACATTTGGGGTGTGATTTAATGGCTCCATTTAAAATGTAGACATTTAAACAGTCAATTCTGCAATTCATCACCCACCTACAGCCACTACACCCTGATTCTGCATATGTCCTGCCCTTCTGGCTTAGTATTGAGGATGATATTTGTGGCAGGAGTGGGGGATGTGTGCTCAGTGTCTGGTGCCAGCAGATCCAGCCTGTCTGCTTTCACTTGCTGGCCAAATTAGGAGTTGATAATTAATTTGTGATATTTGATTTTTTTATTTTTTTTTCCCAAGTTGAAGCTTCTGCTGACAAGTGATCACGTGGGACACGGAGGAATCAAAGAATTAATGGTGCCAGAGAAAAGCCCACAGGCAAATAAGAAGGATTTCATGCTTCTTATTTTTAGATGGCGTGTGTTTGAAAGCGTCTGCAGAGCTGTGCAGTTCCATGGGCAAGGATGTCTGGACAGTGCTCATGCAGACCTCCAAAATGCCTCCTCCTCCCCCCTGTGCCTTCCTTTACCCTTCTGTTTGCACAGCAGCCCTGTGAAAATATTTCTATTTGGTTGGAGAAATTTAGCAACCTGCAGTTTGACCTTCCAGGGGCCTTGGGGGGGGTGACCACCCTTTTCTTCAGTTTATTTAGGCTGGCCTGGGATGCTCAGCCAGGGTGTGAAAACACGGGCTTTGTGGGTCTGGGCACATCTCTGCATCTGCTTCATTGGCTGGCTGTACCAGTGCAACTGGTTTTGCAGAGATGTTTCTTTCCCCGCCCTGGTTCCTGTTCCAGCTCAGGTGAGCCGGGTGAAGGATGTGCCCAGCGCTGGGCACACGTGTCAGATCCCACGGGATTTGGGATGAGGGGAAGGTTTACAGCCCAGTATCTGCTGGAGGATTTTGGGTGTCACGCCCTGCAAGGCAGGGCTGGCTCCAGGACTGTCCCCCTAAGCCTTTGCCAGGGTGACTGTGGTGTTAACACCCCTTTGGGTGCTTTCCCACCGGATTTTGCAGGCAAGGGCTGGGACAGGAGCCCCGTGGATGCTCGAAGGGAGCCCTGCAGGCAGGACAGGCAGAGGAGCAGTTCTGTGAGGACCAGTACCATGAGATTCCAGCACCAGGAGCCAATCCCTCACACAGACAGAAATCAGGAAGGAAACCTTGTGTTTTCTAGTAAAGCTGGACCTTTCTCCTTAACCTAATCAGTCATGTGTGGGTGTGACACCCGCTCCCTGCAGGGCTCGGGCAGGAGCTCTGTCCTCCTCTCCACTGGGAACTGAACTGGTGTGTTGTGGGAATTTCTTTCCCTCACAGCCAGGTCAGGGTTGGCATCACAGGGCTGGTCTGTGCCACCCTCTCCTCACCCTGTAGCACAGGCACTTACAGGCCCAGGGTAGTGAAGCTGAAGCGTCAGGGGTGTGCCTCAAACCTTGTTCTGCACCTGGCAGACATTCTGCTTCCACTCCAGCAGCAGAGCCTTCAGTCTGGGGGGGTGGAAAAAGAGCAAACAGTGCTTGGTCTGCTCTGTGAAACACCGAGTGGCAGCAGCAAAGGGCCAGCTCCGGAGGCAGCCGTGCATTCCCCGCTTACGTGGATGCTGCTGACTTGAAAGCCAGTGAGCAAGAGCATCACATGTGCCAGTTTCCAGCAGAACTCCTCAAAAATCTAGGTCAGTGTTTGCACTGAGCGCAGCGTTCGGTGCCGCTGACTTGTCGGCACCGGGGGTGTGTTAATAAATCCCCGGCAAATATTGGGAGTAATCTCCTCGCCGTGCCTCCCGTCTGGAGGGCGGCTCCGAGGGTGTCCCAGCTGTCACTGAGCGGAGTTCACGGCACAGCTCCGTGGAAGTGGCTCCATTTCCCGGGCAGGGAGTGCCGAGTTAAGTTTTGATGGCACGGCTGAGTCGTTGCCAGAGGTAAGGACGCAGCGCTGGCTCTCCCAGACTCCTGCTCCCGGCCACCAGACAGCACTCTCCCCGGCCTGGGCAGGCCCACCCTTGGAATACGGTATTCCAGGGCGTTCATTCCAGCTGCAGCAAGGCTTCTGCGCCGAGCTGGGAGCACTGGCAGCGATGTACATACCAAAGAAGCAGATAAACATTGACTTTTCCTTTGTGAGAGCCGCTGCAGCCAGCGGGGACTGCGGGAGCTCCCTCCCCCACTGCAGCCAGACAGAAGGCTGGGAGCTGAGTGGGGGATAAAAGGGGATAAATAACGAGGGGACAAGGGAACAGGCTGTCTTTCCCAAGAACCTGAGGGGAGCAACTGGCTCAGGAGCTTGGTAAGGGTGGGTGAGAGCAGGTAGCAGCAGGGGCTGAGGGAGGGGCTTTTCCCTGATGTCTCCTGGCCCAGACTACTGTCAGTAAAACCAGGAGCCCTTCCAAGGATAAGAAAGACAGGATTTCACCCTCCTGGTGTTAAGTGCAGGGTTTTCCCACTGATCCACAGAAAGAGGAATGAAGCTTGCACTGTGAGAACTTGATGATCCTTGTGGGTTCCTTCCAGCTCGGGGTATCCTACAGTTGGGTGAACTTGCTGCTCTGAAATGGGGTTTCAGCATCACTGAAGTTACTGGTCTGTAACCCAACTGAGTTTTAATCCAGTTTATCCTGATCCTGCTGTTGGTGAAGGAACAATGGTCCCTGAGGCCCAGGGCAGTCAACACCAGCTGATCTGCTTCATCTCTGGAAGGAAAGAGGGACAGTGAGAGACAAGTGAGGACAGTGATGTTCATGTGCCGTGACTAATTTGTGCACATCAGGCTCAAGCCCATGAAACCAGCTCCCTTCAGCCAACTTAAACCCAGGCACCAGCAGGAATACTTTGAATCTGACTTTCTTCAGTTGTGTGCAGTTTTCAACTATCTAGACTGTTCCTTGGGTTTCTTTTTGGTGTGCTCACCCAGCTGTGAGGAGAGGGAGTTTCTGAAGAGGGTGAATGGAGGTTTGTGGAAGAGCAAGGGCTAAGGATTGGAGTTGGTGGGAATGTGATGGGAGAGTCTGGTTGAGCTTGAAAGAGGTGGCTCCTGATTTTTAAGTGAGCAGGTGACAGGGCTGTGCCTGGACCACGTGTGGCTGCTTGGGGTGAAGGGCTGGTTGGGAGAGGGAATGGGGAAGAAGCAAAGGAGAAACAGATGGCAGGGGCATCCTGACCATCATCCAGGGAGCCCCTGAAGCCTCAGGTGTGACCTAATCCTGAATTAACACTCTAGCTCAGGGTGTAATTGGGGGAGCTCTGGTGTGCATGGCAGGGACTAGTGCTGGGTATGAGCCACACTTTGCTGACAGAGCATCAGGGCTGGGGATGGGAAGGTTTCCTGTCAGTGGAGTCTGTTTTCCACGTATTCTTCCTGACTTCTGGTTGGTTTTACTCCCCACCATCCCTCTTCCCAGTTCTGGGTTGACTCTTCCAGCAGGAGTCCAGCCCAGAGCTCAGGAGACTTTGTGCTTATTTGCTTTTTGAAGCTCCACAAGATGAGTCCCGTTTTTGTGCCTTTATTTCCCCCCTGAGCTGAGGGACGTGTGTGAAACGTGAATGCCCGAGGCTCCATCCGCGTTTTGGAGGGATTGGTTTCAGGAATGGCTGGCATGAATGGAAGGAATTCTCATCCAGGGCAGCTCCTCAGTCCCTTCTCAAATCCTCTTTCCAGCTGAGGTGGGATGCTGAGCTGGAATTTCACATCCAGTTCCATTACTCGTTGGAATTCCCCTCTCCCTGGATCTCCGCTCCTCACCCTCGGAGACCTTTGGCTGCACTGAACTGTCCCCTAAACCATCCCATGCAATTTCCATGAGCAAATGCAAAAAGCCCTGCAAATCCCCGGGAATGGGGAGCCAGGCAATTGCAGGATCCGGTTGTCATGGATACCGTCGCCATGGAGCCGTTGCCATGGTGCTGTCTGCTCCCATTGACAGACATGCAAAGTGCACTTATTCTCTGGAAGAAAGGAGGAAGAACACTGGGTGCTACAGGGCACAGGGGCTTTCAGATCGATATTTAGGGGGGTTAGTAGCTGATAAAGAAATGAATCACTCGGAACTACCTGAAAATCCAAAGAGTGACCGCCAACAACCAGTGCTTGGCTCAGTCAAAACCTCCAGAAATCTTGCAGATGATGAGGATGTGGAACTTAAAATCCCCAAACTCCTTGAAGGAACACGTTTATTTTAATTCCTGGAGAAAGCTGGTGTAGTTGCCAGCTGTCAGTGACCTGGTCAGGCTGCTGATGGTTCTGCAAGAAGGAGCTGAATGAGAAATGACTTGTGTCTGGGCCAAATATCCCTGTTTAGTTCAGGGCAGAGCTCATCTCACCGAGGCAAACGCTGGTTCCACTCCATTTCAAATAGAACTCAGTCAGATTTAATAATAATAATAACAGTAATCATAATCATCATAATAACAACTGCTCTGCTTTGCACACCTGCAGCTCCTGACTCTCTGAGCATTTTGCTACTGTTATTATTTATGAAACCCTCCAAACACTCCTGTGAGAGTGGGAAGGATTAATTTTCCTGCCTTTTAGTAGCAGTAACAGGGCACAGAGACTGTGCTGAAGGCTCCCATGGATGCTGTGGCCACCAGCCACAGGATCCAGGAGTGGCTGTTTGCTGTCCTGAGCTCTGGAAATCCCAGGTTTCACCCTGTCCCACGGCATTAACTGAGGGAGAGCCTGAACATCCCTGCAGTGACACGTAGTGTAGGGCCTGCAGCAGCCTGGTTTGGATTAAACAGGCATCTGAACGCTCTGGGTGCCTGAAGAAGGTTGTCTGTGCCATGGATGTGCCGGGGGCTCACTTCCAAACCCATCAGGCTCACGCAGCAGCCCTTTCCCTGCTCGCAGAAGACGTTTCTCTGGAGGAGGTGCCACTGCAAGGCACGGATCAGCCCTTCTCCTGGATTTGACAGTCAGCCCTGCTGCTGAGAGCAAAGTGGGTTTATATGCACCTGGCCTTGCGGGCATTCCTGGGGGCAAGGTGGGATTTTAGGAGTTGCCCAGCCCTCCCAACACACCGAGCAGGTACAAGGGCTGAAGGCACCGCTCGGAGCGTGGGGGTCCTGGTTTGTGTGGGATTCGGCCAAGGCAAGGGGGGTTTGGGTCTGAGGGAGCCTGTGAGTGCCCAGAGCAGCAGCTGGGAACAGCTGGCTCACAGGTGGGGCTCTGCTGGCAGCCCAAGGGCTCCAAATTCTCTCCCCTGGGAATTTTTTATGGCCAGAAAACACGGGTGCTTGTACGGGAGTGGTAACACGATGTAGTAGCTGCATCACAGATGTGAGAGTCACAAATCAGCCTGAGCTGGAGTTTGGCACCCGTGGAGGGAGAGGGAGGGAAGCAGGCTCTCCAGAAGCTCCTGCTGCAGGGATATCTTCCCACTGACTGTGATGGGAGCTGGCCTGGATCCCACACGTCCCGCTGATGTCGCTCCCGGCGGGATCAGCTCATGCAGGGCAGAGCTGGGTGGCCCCAAGATGTGCCTGCCTTGGGGGGCACTGTGGAAAGCCAAGGTGCTTTTTAGGTGCTGGGCTGTAAAGTTGCAGCTTTTTTCTGTGTGTGTGGTGGAGAGAGAGGTTCTGTGTGTAAATAAATGTGCCTTAGGGACAAAGGAGCCCTTACTGGACTCCTTTCCAAGAAGCTGGGGACTGAGTACAGAAAGCACCTCTGTGTTTTATTGAACATCAACACTGAAAAAAAAAATCCCATGGTCTTTGTATCATTGTGCCTCAGTTTCCCTGCCAGAAAAGGGGAGGAAAGCCAAATGCACTTCCCAAGGAAAAAGAAGGGCACGGTTAATTAAGGCAGCTTTGTGAGCTGCTTTGACAGCTGCAGGGATAAGTGGTCACTATTATAGCAGCCAACAGTTCAGAATTACACTTTGTGTGCCTTTGCTTCTCTTCTTCATATGGTTGCCAGAGGTAACCGAGCAATTTTTAGGTCATTTTATTACTTTTTAATACCCAGCTCGGTGTTGGATTTCTGCCTTCGTGTAGCACACGTGTGTGCTGGTGTCAAAGCCCCTCAGCTCACAAAGACATGCCAAAAAAAACCCCATGGCCACTGTTCCAGCAGGGAGAAAAAGCAATGGGAAAAATGCAGCCAGGCCTCTCTGAGCAGTGTCTGTTGATCACTGCACGCCTCAGCTGTGGTAACATGAGATTATCTAATGCTGAGGTTGGTGAATTGAATACATGACTGTGCTTTGCTGTTGTCAGCTCGTCACCTGAGGATCCCCAGCACTTGCCAGGCGTGGATTCATCCCTGAATACTCACAGTCTCACTGGGAAGCCAGTGTTTAGCACTTCAGCAATGGGGAAGTCGAGGCTCTGAGATGATTTCCATGTTGGGCTGCTCATGGCTCCAGTCATCATCCACCTCTTCTGTTACGGGAGCAAATGGTGATTAATGAGAAGAGACCCATCCCAGCCACTGCCCTCAGTCAGGGTGGCATTTCCCTCTGGCTTTATCCATCCTCCTCTGCCAGCCCTGTCCTCCCAACTGCACTCCAAGCACAGCTCATATAAACCACGGTTTCAGGCTCCCACATTATCCCACTCAGCTTTTCCAGCGGACTTCGCCTCGATCACTTTTGGGCTGCAAGTGATCCTTTTGCAGGTGCTTGGCTGGGACTGTGAGTAGAACAAGTCAGAGGGGGTGCAAGGCAGATGTGTGTCTCTCTGTGAGCAGCACAGCTCATTATTCCTGCCCCCACGGGATGTAAAAATGCTTCCAGTGAGATTTTTGCCACGTAAAAATCCCGCTTCCGAGCGGCTTCTCTAAAGGACAAAAGCCAAAGGCACAATGCAGAGCTCTCTGGACTGTGGGGAAGCGCTGCTTTCTCCGGGCAGGGAAACTCAAGCCTCCTGTTTTTACTTGGAAGGGCTCCACTTGAGCAGATGAGGCCGGGGATTGTTTTCTCTCCCCTCCCGACGGAAACGGCCGAAGGGCTGGCAGAGCATGAGCAGGAAGAGCACCAGGAAACACAGAGGGCACCCAGCCAGGACATGAGTACAACTGCTCTGAGCTGCCCAGCCACTGGGACTGCCTGGCTTCTGTTTCTTTCTTTCTTTATTTATGTATTTTCTGGTGAAGGGATTCAATTCCCTCCTGTGAGGCTCCCTGGGTTTCCCAGCCGGATCCCTGCAGCTGGGAGAGGGTGTGCTGAGCATCCCTGTGAGCACAGTGCAGCTGCCTCCCTCTCTGGGAGGTGTGGGCCCTCTCTGTCTGTGTGTCACAAGGCACAGACGCTGTGGCCGTGGCGTGGGGGCTGCCTGGGGCTCGTATGTGCCGCTTCCCACTCCCTCTGCTCAGCTCCCCGCTGGATTCCCTTGGGATCAGCGCTGCTGAGGTGGCATTACCTCATCCCCAGGGAGTCATTCCAGGTTCCCAGCTCGGTTGTGTAACTGAGAGGGCTTTGCCTTTTTATCTGTGACACGCTGGTGGAACAGTGGGTGGATTTAAATTTGGGAACGGGGTTGGCAGAGACTTTAGCCCCGTGCTTGTGTTCTGCAGCGAGTCGCAGGGAAAGCTGTTATTTTTCTAGGGAAGCGGGATCAGCGGGCTCTGGAACTGCACCAGGGAGCAGGATAAGGACATTTGGAACTCCATGGGACTTAGGCATGTTTGTACCCTTGAAGAATGGGAAATCAGGTGTTAATCAGGCCCTGGGAGGCAAAGGGCCAGGCCAGCAAGACCAGGAATGTGGGAAGAGACACATGGGAGGAGTTTAGGGTGGAGGACTGGGGTCCTTTTGTCTTCCAGTTTATCCAAAATGAGTGTGTGGCTGCACTACCCCCAGCAACATCTCAGCCTCATAGTTAACCTCCCCAAGGACTTCACTGGGATAGAAAAGCATCAGGGATCTGGAAAGGATGGATAAATGTTCAGTTTTGCTTCCTGTGGGGAAGCTGGAGCTCCATCACAGTCTCGGAGCCCAATCAGTCCCCGAGATCACCATCCTTGAAATCAAACACTTGGAACCTTTCACATCAAGTCCACACACCAAATAGAAAGTTCAAATTTCATGCTCTCCCAGCCACAGGCAGTTGTGTTCATCCCTGAGCAGATACCAGACCCAAAATGCCTTCCTCCTCCACAAAGTCCAAATATATCAACTCCTTTTCATGTGTTATGATAAAAATGGGGAGTAAATTATACTCTCTCCACCTTCTGGCAGGAAATATGCTGTCAGACTCGCCTCTGCAGATTAAACAATGGCTGCTCCTGCTTTCCTGAAAAGAAAAGCATCCCCAGAAATCCCAGCTATCTTTTTTTTTTTTTTTTTAATATATATATTTATTTATATTTTTTTTTAGCTGGGTTTTTTTTTTTTTCATGTCCAGCTATCAGAAGCACGAAGAAACCGAGTGGAAAAATTGAATCTGGCAGGAAGAGTGCGATGCATGAAGGCACACGAGTCCCAAACCCAGAGAACAAAAATAGCTGCGAGAAAGAGAGAGAGAGAGAGAGAGAGAGAGAATAAAAAATTGCCTGAAAGAAGCTCTTTAATTCTTCCTTTCCCCTCCAAAGCTTTGTGCCCCGGCACCGCCAGCGCTGCTGTCTGTGTGGGGCAGCCGTATGGGAGGCAGGAAGGCTGGGGAGAGCAGCGTTATTTGAGAGAGAGAGGCTCTTTTTGGTTGGTTTTTTTTTGTTTTGGCCAGGTTTTCAAAGAGCTGGTGGCAGATCGATGGTGGCCAGAGAGCCCCGGGCACGAGGCGGGCTCTGCTCCCATTGTGAGGCACCGGGATTTGTTTCCAGTCTGGATGAGGGACGGAGGGGAGGGAGGGTGGTTTAGGTTTCTGCCTGGATTCCGCTCCCAGAGGGAAGAGGGTGGGATAACTGAAGACACCAGGAGCCCCAGGGGCGCAGCTGGTGCATCCCCTCGTTGTTCCCTTTGCTTTGGGGGCGTCCCGTCCCTTTGCTGGGAACAGGATGGATTCATGTGGCTCTTGCAGCTGGCACACGTTCAGGCCTGGATTTTATTATTTATTTTTTGGGGGGTAAAGCCTGGGGTGTAACATTTCAGGAACCAACCTTGTAAAATGACAAGCCCTTAAACTGCAGAAGAAACTTCCTTGCAGGAAAAAAAAAAAAAAGTGGGATTGCACAGCCCTGGGCAATGTGAGGTTTGACCACATTTCCAGGTGTGTGGGGACAGAAACAACTGCCCCAGCTCTGCCAGGGAACACTCACTCACTCACTCACAGCTTTGCAGCGCTCGCTGTCGGGATTCTGGCCTCCCAAAAGCCATTCCCACAGCACGTGCCTGAGGCTGGGAATGCCTCTTGCGAGAGCCTGGTGTCACGTTAACGTTCCCCTGGGTGAGGGAGGGAGGCCTGTTGAGCTCTGCAGCTGGATTGTCACATCTGTCCGGTGACGTGGAGGGAGAACAGTCCCGGTGATCCTGGAGTGGGTTTCTCCGTATCCAAGGAAAGCCCCGCGCGTGTGAGAGAGTCTTGCAGTGTTTCGGGTGACTAAAGGGCCAAGGTGCGTTTCTGCTCGAGTTCCTGAGGTTCAAAGGGCACGATTTGCCACGTGGCTGCACTTCAGGCACAGTTACAGCCTGGAAATGGGAGCTGGCGGTGCTGGAACAAGGAATTCGTGCCTGATGGGGATGGATGGGGAGGTGGAACAGTGGTGGTTTCTGTGTTAATTAGCACTGCTACCAATTAGCAGCCCTGCCTGCAGAGTCAGAACACTAGATGAGTTTGCTGGGGGTGGCTGCCACAGCCCACCTGAATTTCTCCATGGCACTGACAGGAGATGCAGTAATCCTCTTTCCCCAGCCCTGTGGAACTCATGGCTGAGGAGGTTTGATCCTTCTCCTCCTGAGTGATTCAGTCCCGAGTTTATGTAGCAGCAGGAAACTCCACAGTGGGGCCAGTGATCCCTCCTCTGTCCCCTCCAGCACTCCCACCTCAGTCCCTCTGATCCTGACTCACCTACGGCTTCCCGGTGCTTTCCCAATCATCACAAGCCATCAGTTGATTAATTAGCCCTTTTTGCTGTTTGATTGCAGGGCAACCATCGATGAGGTGGAGACAGATGTGGTGGAGATCGAGGCCAAGCTTGACAAGGTGAGGTGGGGCAGCTCAGAGCGGGGTCTGAAGAGGGGCTGAGGAGTCCCTGATCAGGAATACAGCCTTGGAACCTGACACTGGAAATCCCCTCTCGGGGACCAGTTTGGCCCTTTTGCATCGGTGCTGGGGATTCTTTGCCTCCAGCTGTTAGTCTGGATCTAAGCTTGTGGCGCAAAGTGGCTTTTCCACCCCCATTCCTCCCGATGCCAGAGACATCAGCTGAGTTGTTTCTAAAGGAGAATGGAGAGAAACGACGACGATGAGCCAGAAGAGCTGTTTGCTTTTTATCTGTGAGATCCACCCCCCCCAGAGCTAGCAAGGGATAAAACTCCTGTGTCTGATGGAGAAATGGGCTCTGTCAAAGCCACAAGCCCTAGGCAAAGCTGTGTCCTACAAAACCTATTTACTAATCAAGCTGCTTGAAATGGTTGTGTGCACGGGCTGGCTGGGGAGAGCTGCACAGGGGTTCAGGTTATCTGTTCCCCTCCAAGCTGAGGCCCTAAAGACAGAGCATGGGCTGAAAACTGCTCTGGTTCTGGCACTGCTGCTGCCAGGTGGATGGTTTGGTGTGCCAGGAACGGTCCTGGAGGGAGGAGGATGAGGGTGGAGGAAGTTTAGAAATGATCAGTCTTTAACACCTGTTTGAAGGGCGGGGAAGAGCAGTGTAAATGATTCACTCACAGATTTGGGCTCCGTGGCTGTTTCAGGGAGATTCCTTTAATTTTATCTCCTGTTCCACATCCACTGCTCCCCTTGGGGCTGGGACTGTGCTGCCTGGCCCTCAGCTCCCGGTGACATGGCCTTGGCCGGGGCAGTTTGCTCGGAGGTCACGCTGCAAAAACCGCCACGTCGCAGAAGGGGCTGGATTTGCTTTCCCCGAGCTCTCTCCAAACCCCTGGTGCACGTCTGGGCTCCAGCTGGGACAGGAACTGCATCTGTTTGCTTTTCTCCTCTGGGTTTGGATGGGATGTGCGAGTCTGCTCGCAGCCAAACTGCAGGGGCAAGGAGAGGGTGTGAGAGCGAGGGCTGTGATGTGTGCACGGACACACCACGTGTGGCTGCATATATACCTGCACACTGAGACACTCAGCTGTATTTTCACAGACCTGCAGAGGCAATTCTGCCATTCTACAGCCAGAACAGCCCCCAGAGCCCTGGGGCTGCATAAAAAGAACAAGCACCAAGCCCCAGAACAGCACACGGAGCGTTGGCATCAAACCAGACTTGAGAGCTCCTCATTCCCAGCCTGTACCTGAGGCTGCTTGACAGGCAGAGATTCCTAAAGCCATTTTTTAAACTTGCTTTCCCAGTGTTGCTCTTTATCAGCAGCTCAAGTTTTTCACTCAGTTTTAGAAGCCCAGAATTGTGATGAGGTAAAACAAGCAAAAACCAAGCAAACAACAGAAGATTTCAAGATTTTTGCTCAGTGGCCCAGCCCTTACTGCTGCAAATCTCTTGGGCCTTTGGTTTATGGGTTTATCTTAAGTTGTTTAACATAGCCTCTTACAAGGAGCTTTGGCTGAAAGGAGATAGGCTAATGGCCAGGAATTCTGGCTAAACTAAAGCTCCGGGCTTTAGAGCCAGTTCCAGGCGTGCTGAGGCACTTTGCTGCGGCTTGGGAAGTCTGGGAATGTTCCCTGCAGCTGTTAAACTCTCAGAAGTTAAGAAAGGCTGTCTGGAGACGTGTCCCTGTGCTGCAGCAAGTTCCAAAGTGGGAAGACACCCTGTTTTGCTGCCAGTTCCAGGTAACTTCACTGGTAACATCATTATAACAAGGCTTTTTCCATCAGAAAGTCTGTACCAAGTCACAGGCAGTTCAGAGTTATATCCTGTAATCCCTCCCAGGGCACCAGCCTGTGGGATCAGGTTCCTTTCAGTGCACTCCTGATGCCTCAGGATAGAAGGAGCAGCAGAAACCCACTGGAAAAAGGAGGGGGCGTTTTGCACCCCTGTCTGAGCCCCGTGCAGTGAGGGGTTGTCAGTGCAGGAACGTCGGCCCCAGAGGTCTGGGGTTGTGGGGGCTGATCCTAAAACCCGAGCTGGTTGTAATTTCCACGTGGTGGTGTGTCCCTGTGCAGCTGGTGAAGCTCTGCAGTGGGATGATTGAAGCAGGCAAGGCCTACATCACCACCAACAAGCACTTTGTCAGCGGCGTCCGGGACTTGTCGCAGCAGTGCAAGAAGGATGAGATGATTTCGGTAAGTCACCCCCCCTGGGATGGAGCATCCCACCCCTGGGAGGGAGCATGGGGCACAGGGAGGGCTGGGCAGTGCCCAGCTTCCTGCTGCTGCTGTGAATGGATCACACATCCACGTTTAAGCAGCCGTTTCAGGATGACGGTTTTATTTTTGGAGGGATGCGGAGACTGTCTGATAAGGCAAAGCTGAAAGGCCAGAGGGAGATTCGTGGTTTGCAGGCAGCTCTGGAGTTTCAAGAAGCACAGTGCTGGCAAGGTTGTTGGAATCTAGGTCAGTAAGCATCAGTAGTGTAGGAAACGTGGGGAATCAGCCCAGCAAGCGACGAGCGGCACGGTGACTCCAGCACTAAACCGGGAAGGACAGACAGCCTATGGCTCCAGCATCGTCAGTGCCTCCTTGCCAAACTCAGAGTGGCTCTTCAGAGGCTCCATGGGAGTCCCCCCATCAAGCCCCTGAACCCCTGGGAACGAAGAGCAGCTGCTTCTATTCACTGCCATTTCTCTTCACCTTTTTTTTTCTTGTTATTTTGCAGGAGTGCCTCGACAAATTCGGAGACAGCCTGCAGGAGATGATCAACTACCACATGGTAAGATGCTGCTTCCTCTCGTCCCTGTGGGTGCTCCTGGCACCCTCTTCCTCAAGGCACTGCCTGGTGCTCTCCTGTGTTTGGTTTACCTCATTACTTCAGATTTGGAATGGACTCTGAAGCCTGGGGCTGGAATTTGTGGCATTAGGACCTTGGTGAGGCTGTGAATGGGTCAGTCCAAGAGCACTGCACTGCTCTGGGAGCAGCTTCAGTTCTGTGCAGCTCTGTGGTGAAGGATTTTAACACACAGGACACATTAATGCTACACTGAGACCAAAGGAGGGCAGTGCCCAGACGTGGCTCTCCTGAGCCAGCTGCACAGAGCCCGAGGAGTTCAAATCTGCCCTTCCTCCACCCCAAACATCCCACACCTCCTGGAAGAGGAAGATGCTTCACGGGGTGGCTCCTTGCCAGACCTGCAATTTTAAGTCTCTTAAGTCTGCAAGAGCTCAGAGCACAAAGTGAAGGAGCTGCAGGGTGTCAGCACTGGACTGACCCACTTTCATCCACGATGCCCCTGTCAAAGCACATTAAGCACAGTTGGTGCTTTTGGGAGGCAAGATAACCACGTGCAGCTGGGGGAGAAGCTGCAGCAGGTCCATTTAATCATTCCATGAGGCAGGTGGAAGGACTGCTTCCTAGTAAAAAATGACAGGGAAAAGGTACTGCACGTGCAGGTCTCCCAGGACTGTCTGGGAGCAAAGAGCTGCACAGCAGTGCTGCTGGTGAGGAGAGAGGGGGCATCAGAGGAGAGCTGTGCTTGTGTCAAAGCAGACACAGTCAAAACCTTTCTGCCAAGGAGCACCTGAAGCCCTGAGAAGCTCCCCCCTCGATTCCAGGGGTCACAACACACAGCTGGATGAGTGAGTGGTGCAGCCCAGCCCGGAGCAAGCAGCCCCAGCCGGGAAGCTCTGGCTGCAGAGCTGTGTCTGCAGGCTCTGCTGCGCCAGCTGTGCAGCCTCCCCTGGTCCCCTACTCCCTGCCAGCAGTGCCACTGCTGGCACTGCTCTTCCCTCAGCCAGCCAAGCAGCAGAAGGACCCTTTCCAGAGCTGTCACATCCCAGCTGATGTGGGATCACCCTTCCCTCAGGGGCAATCCAAGCTGGCATTTCCCTACCCACCAGTGCACAGGGAATTGTGCTTAAGCCCTCCCTGCCTCCAACCTCAGGAGAGCACCCTCCTGCCCTGGAGTGAGTCCCTGTCCAGGAAATGGCTTTGGAATGACTGCTGCATCCTCAGCCCTTTCCGACAGGGGCTCAATCAGCTGGGTTATTTTTAGTGCCTTGTGCTGTTTGTGTGTGTGTGTGTGTTGGCTCATCCGTGGCTGAGGATCTCAGCTAGGAAACAGTTGTCAGTGCTTACTCCAGGAATGTGGCCAGGACAGTCTGTACAACTGGAACAAGTTAAAAAGAAGGGAAAGTATCCCCCCTCTCCCCCCTAAGAAAATCAGTTGTTCTATACTTCTATTGCTAGAGCACGGGGCCTGGACATGTCCTGATTCAGGCTGAGCAAAATCCAAGCTTAACTCTGCTTGGAAGTGGAAGATGAACACACTGAGCTCTGGAGAATTCCCACCTTTTAATGCACAGGGAGGAGTAAACATCAAAGCCACCTTAGGGGACAGATGACAAGAGTTGATTTAGAGCTGCAGCCAGTGTCCTCTGCCTTTTCTGTCCTCTCAGCCACGTGCCTTCTGTCCATTTTTAACTTTTTTCCAGCACCCTGCTCATCCCTCCCTCATGCTGGCTCCAGGGATTGCAGAGGGCACTGCAGGGGAGACAGGGAAGGTCAGAGGGCTCAGGCAGACTGAGGTGGGTCGTAAGGATGAGGGAGAGGTCAAGGAGTGAATTTCTCCAGCTGGCTGTGTGTGTGATTTGACAGGGGGCTGGGCAGTGGCGCTGCCCTGGAGCCCCTGAGCATGTGCTTCTGTAACATCCCAGCTGATTTTCCTTGCTGCTCCAGGGAAAACAACCTTAGAAAGTCCTGGACAATTGACTTTCCAAGGATGTTCTGTTCAGAGCAGTGCCTGGGGAAAAAAAAAAAAGAGTGTCCTGCTGGTACAATGCTGACCTCTTGAGGCTTCCCTGCACTGCAGATGTTGGGAGCAGAAAAGCCAAAGGTCCTGCTGGCTGCCCTGTCACCCCCAGTCACACCCCGGGCCCTGTCACCTCCAGCCACATTCCAGGCAGGGTGCTGAGCACGTATTTCTTTTGGTGGCTGTGCTATGGATGCAGCATTTTGCTCCAGGGGGCTGTCCCTTCCCTGTCCTAACAGCAGGGAGATGTGCTGGACTCAGCTTTTCCAGCAGTGATTCAGTGTCTGATCCTCTGCTGGACGTTAGGTATTGAAGGGATAAGGATTCCCAGCCTCGGGCATTCTAGACCCAGAATTTCATCAGGGCAGTGATGTTCCTGATCAGCACTTGTGAGAGCAGGGGGAGCCTTTCCACAGGGTTTTTAAGCCAACACAACTGGCTCTGCTCTGTGCCAGCCCCGTGGCACTGACAGCATCCACTTCCCAGGAGCTGGGGAAGAGAAGGCTCCAGTTTATCCAAGGACCAGAGGCAGTGGATGTGTGGGGGGGGTTCAATAATCCCTGGCTCTGCCAGAAGGTGGGAAGGCAGTTTTTCCCACCAGCCCTGCACATCCAATGGCAGGCGATCCCAAGGTCTGCAGCACAAGCCTGTCACATCTACACATCAGCTCTCTTTCCTTTCTCTGTGTGATCAGAAGGAGAAAGAGAGGGGAAAGGGTGCCAGTGGAAGTGCTGCTGTGGTGGGGTTAAGTTCCCCTTCAGCAGCACCAGGTACTCTCCACCCCAGAAGCTGTGACAGGAGCGCTGCCCTCACCAGTGCTGTGCTGAGCTCCACTGAGCCCTGAGCTTTCCCCTCTGCCATAAATCACTGTGGCTACGTCACAGGGATCCTCCAGCAGGAGCAGGAGCAGCTTGCAGGGGAGGTTTAGCTCTGCTGAGCGAGCTGGGAAGCGTTTCCTGCTGACAAGAAGAAAAGCCACCCAAGCTGTGATGAGTCAGGGAGGCAGATGGCAGATGTCACCGGGTACTGCTGCAGTTCAGGGGGGAAGGAGAAGGAAGGGAAGGTGCTTCCAAGTTCTCCACAGGGCTGGGAGGACCACCTGCACTTCCTGACAGCGCTGGGGAAGGGTCCAGGCGCCCCAAGTAAGGGGGGAGCATTTGTGGCTGCAGAACTGCCATCTGACAGGGGAGACGCTTCTGCCACCTCCTGCCTTCACAGGTTCTGCCACTGTGCCCTGGATCAGTGACATTACACTGGCCCAAAAAGCTTCAGTGAGCTGCTGCCCTTGAGGTGTGGTACCAGTGAACCCCAGCTCGGTGCTGAATTCTGTATTTCAGGAAGGCTCGGTCCGTGGTGCTTTCTGGAATTTCGTCGGTTGCCTGCTTTCTAATTAGGAGAAAGAATCAGCTTCAGTAACAGGGAAGGGGCAGGAAAAGCTGTCCTTTGGCCTAAGCACTGCAGCTCTTGAGCCCTTTGTGAGAGACTTGGGTCAGAAGTTGGACTTGGACTGTGCAGACACCCAACATGTATAACAGAAATAGTGTTTGGGCTTGTTTTCCAGATAAAAGGGGTCAGGCTCCCATTCCCAGGCCACCAGGCAGCCAGCTCTCATTCAAATGCAGCATAAACCAGATCCCAGACAGTTCTGGGGGGGAATGAGGTCTCCAGACTGGCCATGAGGGAGGTCAGAGCTGGGATGTGACTCATGGCCAGGGAGGGGAGGGGAGAGCCTCCTTCATCCATGTGTCCCACAGCTGCAGAGGAAGCTCCACGCCCTCCCTCTCCTCAGCTGGGGCAGGAGAAGGGCTGATTCCCTTCATCATCCCCGTCTCCTCCCAGCCTGGGGCTCTCAGGGCACCACCAGGCTGTAATGGAAAGCTCAGCCCTGGGGTGGTGAGACCCCTGCCCTGCCTGTTATCCCTCAGCTCTGCTGCTCCCTGAGAAATTCCCCCCATTGGGGTTTTGTTGCCGTCAGTCTCTCCTCGGGCGCTATTCCCACGTGCAGCTGGGATGTCCTATTTCCGAGCTCTATTCCATAGTCAGTGCTGAGGGAAGCAGTTCACAGCCAGGCAATCCCACTTCTTTTAGGCTCCTGCTCCCCTCCTCCTGCAAGCCCCACGGGGAGCTGTAGGAACTGCTCTGATGTCTTCTATCCTGATTACATCCCTCACTTCCAAGAACAACATCCCGGGCTGCCGGGCCTGCTTTCATTTCTTGGGCACCCCAAATTCCTAAAACAGGGGTTTGGGGTTGTCCTGCTGCCTCAGAAGGCCGTGGTGGGAAAGGGAGATGTGGGATCTCGCTGCTGCTGGGGGAGAGGGATGTTCCCCCCCTGTTCCACAGCGACCCTCCTCGCAGATGTGTGTGAGTCACGGGCTGGACCTCTCCCGTCTCGGTGCAAAGCAAAGACGGAGGGTGGGGTGATATTTGGTCTGGAAAATCTTAAAACAAATGATTTTGTTCCAAGTTATGTCTGGGAAAGGAGGAAAAGCCAAGGGTTGATTTTTTAATTTTTTTTTTTTTTTTTTTTTTTAAATATATTTGAAACTCCAGCCCTTAAAACTCTCTTTATTCTGTGCTAAAAACTGAATGGGGGACCCGCTTGAAAATGTTCCCCTGGTGATCCTACCTGGCAAAATTAATGCTGGAGCAATCAAAATGATACAGGTATCAGGATGCTTCTCAGCAGAGATGCTGCTGGCAGGAAAGGCATGTTCCTTGCCTGGGATTCCATCAGAAACCACTTGGCCATCCCTGCTCCAGGCTCTCACTGGATGAATCCCATCACAGGGGTGTGGGGCTCAGGAGCAGGGGAGAGGAGTATTGACAGAGCAGGAGATGGATAAATATATATTTATATATACGATCTGACTTCCTTTTCTGTGCAGTTTTCCCGTCCCACTACCAAGATATTTCAATTAAAAATGCACCCAGCAATGATGTCCCTGTGCTGCTTGTGTGATCCCCATGAGTTCAGCTCCCTCTCAGTTAAACAGCTTCAGGGAGGAGCAGCTTTGTGAGCTCTGATTTTGAGACTTGGGCTGAACCCTCAGTGAATTCTCCTCCCGAGGCTGTGGGAGAACAAGCCCTTGCTGTGGCAGAAGAGCGAGTCACACAGACCTGGAGCGCCCTGCTGGGAAGTTCTGTCCCTCTGCCAATGCTTTGCTGTGCTGTTCCAAGTGTGTGTCCTTTTCCCAGCCTTTCCAGGCTTGGAGCTGAGTTTTCCAGGCAGGAATGGCGAGGTGGCTGTAGCACTGCCCACTGTGGGACGTGCGTGTTGTCACACGGGTGTTTCTGGGACTTCAGTCATGCTGGTCCTGCCACATCACAGTTTGGGTAGCCTGGATTTGCTGTTTCTCAAGCTGTTCCTCACCCTTAGCTGTGTGCTTTGAGTTTTATTCCCTGGGATATCCCAGGGCACTTGTCTGCAGTTCTAAGTACGACATAACTGTGTCCCTTCCTTTCCCTAATCTGAAGCAAACGTGTACCCCTGGCAGAAACCAGTGCTGGAATCTCTCCAGGTGTAGGTGCAGGTGGGAACCAGATGGTTCCTTGCTGCTTTGCCATCCCTGGATGGTGTCCTGAGTGGAGGGGAGCCCAAAATCACTCGGGGAAGCAGCTCCATGGGAAAAGCTGCAGGCCAGGCCAGTGCCTCTTGGAGCGCTGCTGGAGAGAGCGAGCGGGTGCCAAGAGCAGTAAATAATTTACATGGGTAAAAACACAAAGCTGGGTGGTCTTGGGGTTTTCTTTCTTTCCCCCTTGCTTTGCATCTGTTCATGTTTAGAGGCTGTTTAGGCTCAGCCAGTCCTGGCATGTTCCTGGCCCTGCTGGGGCTCTGCAGCCAGTGCTGCTGTGCCTGCTCAGGGTGCTTTGGGTTCTCTGTGGAGCTGTGCAGTGTCAGTTTTTATTTGGCAATCAATTTAATCAATATTTCCCCAGGTCGAGTGTGTTTGGCCTGTGATGGCAGCTGGTGGGTGATCTCCCTGTCTGTATTTGTCTCGTTCCATGAGCTTTTCCATTGTATTTTCTCCCCCTGCCTGGCTGAGGAGGGGCAGTGAGAGACAGAGATGGGCAGAAGGTGTGGGATAACAGGCTTGGGATGATTTACTTTGTAAAGGAGAGTAAAGTTTTAAAGATTTGTAAGAATTAAGCCTTCCTTTTTACCCTGTACTTGGACCTCTCACCAGCATGTGGCTGCTGGGATGTTCCTGGTTGTCCTGTCTCCTTCCCGGGATGTAAAGCTGAGGTACCAGTGCCCTCCTCTGGCAAAACGAGGAATTCGAGACTCTGAATAGTTCAGAACAGGGACATAAAGGCAACTGCTCCCATAAACTCTTATGGAAGAGCACCAACTCCTCCTATGGAAGTATGTCGAGGGCACAGGTCCCTCTGGCACAGGCTGTGGAATTCTGCAGGGTAAGGCAGTGCTGCAGCTGGGGAAAAAACATGTAACCCATCATGACAGGCAGCAAGAAATGCCCCCCCCCGAGCCCTGGAGTGATGCTGAGTCCCTCACACCGAAGCTCCTCAAGGGTGATCACGGGTTTTCTGACTCCTCAATGTTCTTGTGTTGCAACACATTTGAATTTCTTTCCCCTCCTTCCTTTCAGATCCTGTTTGACCAGGCTCAGAGGTCGGTCCGGCAGCAGCTGCACAATTTTGTCAAAGAGTGAGTACTTGTCTTATCTCTTTAGTCTTCAGCTTCTTGAACTTGCACTGTACGTGTCCTGTGTGTGCTGGGAACAGAACCAACCTCTGCACAGCTGCTCAAGGACCCTGGAGGGCAGAGGGAAGGGTCTGGTTGGTGTGATTTTGGTGCACTGGCACTTGGTTGCCCTGCTGTCAGCCAGATTTCTCCATCCTGTTCCCAGCTCTGGAGTTAAAGCTGGGCATGAGGCAAACTTCCAGACCAGGGCATCGTCCCACAGTCCACCTGAGAGCTGATCCTCCGGGTGAAACCCATCCCAGAGTTCAGATCCCTGCCAGCTCTGCATCTTGTGTTATCTCAGACTTGATGCAGTGGTTTAAGACAGTGCAGAAGGAGGGCACTGTGCTGCCAGATGGCTTTGGGGTGCAGCAGAACCGGTGTGGTTTAGCTGCCCACAAAGCCACACGAAATCAGAGCGTCCCTGCTCTTGTGGGGTAACCTGAGCACCTCAGCGGGAGGTGACAGATGTGGGGCCCCTCTCTGTGTGCAGGGAGCAGCTGACCATCCCCGTGCCCTCAGCCTGGAGCCTGTCCACCACCTCAGAGCGCTCTGCTGATGGACAGCAGCTCTGCAGTGCCCTGCTGGGAGCAGAACGTTGCCCATTAAGGCTGTTCCCTCCACGGGGCAAGGCCTGGGGTGCTGCAGAACAGGGCCCAGTGAGTTAATTGCATGGGGACAGTGTGTCCCTGGGATCAAGGCTGTCCCTGCTGCATTCCCACGTTCCTGAGTGCCTCTTTTCCCCAGGGCAGGTCCCTGGTGCAGGGATCCCACGGCAGCCGAATATATAGGTCAGAGAGGCAACTGAGGTCCTCGCTAAGCAGGAGCTGGTTGCCATGGGAACGGGCTGAATCCCTCAGCAGCTGGGTGCTCTGGTGGAGGGAGGGGGTCCCTGCCTGACCCCCCCCCCATTTCCTCAGCCCCATCTTCTTGCCCAGCACTCCCCTTACCCCCACTATCTTCATAATCATTTCTCTGATGAGAGCTCAGATTTAATCTGCTTAAGGCTGGCGGTGGGAAGGGGGAATTTCACCTTGGCTTTTGGGTCTGTCGTCCTTTCACTATCTTTCCAGCTCATTCCTTGGTGCTGCTCAACCTCTGCACTCGCAGGCCCTGGAGCTTTGACATTTGCAGTGCTCCTGCCCTGGGTGGAAAACGAGCCCCAGGCTTGGGACCATTTTTAGGAGCAATCTGCAGCTTCCTGGCTGATGCTGGGAACAAAGCAACAATGGGAACTGTGCCCTGCGTGGTAATTTGGACAGGGGAGGGCAATGCTTGCCCTCTGCCTGCCCTCCCTGTCCCCAAGCCTCACTGGTCCTTGCCTGGTTTATTTATGGGGTCACACAGCAGGGTCAGCTCGCCCTGGCCTGCTGTCAGCAGCCACATGCTCTTTTATCACCTTCCCAAACCACAGATCTTGCTGAGCAGGAGGGGTTTATGAGCTAAATCTTGAGGCTGCAGTGATGCTGCTGTTAGAGCTGGTTGCAAAAGGCCTCTGAGATCCTTGAGTTTCCTTACCAGCTGCCTCTGAAGAAAGGCTTGATTTAACCTGGGTGGTGCTGCTTGGAGGGGTAGTTTAGAATCCCAGTGGCATCTGGAGCAGGAGCTTGGGGTGATCACAGTGTACCTGCTCTCCCCTGCCCATGCTCCGGTGTCAGGGATGCTCTGGCTGCTTTGTGACAGTGATTTCTCCCCACCTCTTCTCCTCTGGCTTCCAGTGACGTCAGGAAGTTCAAGGAGACCAAGAAGCAGTTCGACAAGGTGCGGGAGGACATGGAGATCTCCCTGGTGAAGAACGCCCAGGCCCCCCGGCACAAACCCCACGAGGTGGAGGAGGCCACGGGCACCTTGACCATCACCAGGAAGTGTTTCAGGCACCTGGCCCTGGACTACGTGTTGCAGGTTGGTGTCAGTGCCCCCCTCCCAGTTCCCACTGGGCCTCCCAGCACAGAGAAAGGGACAAAGGGACAAGTGGGGTCTTACCACTGCCTTCAACAGGTCTCTGCATTGCTAATCCCTTTTGCCCTTTGCCCCCTAAGGCAGGGGGCCCTTAGAATGTGTTTTCCCTTCCTCTAAAAGCGCTCTAATGTACCCAAGAAGGAAAATATTACTTTTATTGCTGAATTCCCCTTCCCAGCGGGGATTTCCTGCAGGAGCACTCGCTCCCTGCTCCCGCAGCGGTCAAGGGTTTGTCTTTGAATCATTCAGAGCTTTCCTGGCAGGTCTGTGCTCTCAGGCAGGGGGTGGATTAAGCAGAGAAATTCAGTGCTGCCTGTGTTTGTCCCCACGAGCTGCCACTCCTGCAGCATCAGCAAAGACCATCTGCTGACGGTCCTGGCTGACCAGCAGACAGCCTCTGGTGTCACATCCTCTGGACACAAAGGCAGGGCTTTCCCCTCAAAGCATAAATCATGCATGTTGGTGGTGCTTTAGCACTGCAGTTTTTTTACATCTTGGATGCAGCCATGAGTCCACCTTTATTTCCTGGCGAGGTCACACCAAAATAAGCTCCCTCCATTTCTCCCACTGGAAAAGAGGGAGAATTCCTTGATTGTGCTGATCCATCACTGGGGAGGTTTCTCTGTTGGTCCCCTTCAAGGTACCGCCTTAAACCCATCCGTTTTGAAATGTGCAGCCATGAGCTTGTCCAGGTGTCCTTTTGGTGTTTAATTAAAGTTATAATGAGGAGGGTTATTTTATTCTTTTACGTCTGTCATGTGGTACCTGCTCGAAAAATTTTCTGCGACCTTGTAGCAGCCCAGAGCAGCAAAAGGCGTTTTTATTCCACCTGGAACTCCCCAGAACTGCCTTTACAGAAACTTAACCTCCTGGAACTGTGCAGGGATGCTCTGTGGGTGCTGTTGGGGGTGTCACAGCAGAGATCACAGCCCAGGGAGCTATCACAGCAGGCTGTTCACAGCTCTCCAACCAGGCTGGTGCTGAGATTTGTGTCCTGGTTCCTCCCCAGATCAACGTGCTGCAGGCCAAGAAGAAGTTCGAGATCCTGGACGCGGTAAGGGCTCCCTGTGTTTTCCTGGGGCTGCTCTCAGCGAGCCCATGCGAGGCAGCCCTGTCCATTTCAGGTTGCATGGCCCCACATACCAACTGCCTGCCCTGAGATACTGTTGGGACTGCTCTGGGGGCTGCAGGGATGGCAACAGAGGGGAGCTGGAGGGCCAGCAGGATCCTCCCCAGGCCAGGGCTGCAGGACGTTGCTTTTACGCTTTGTGCATCTTCCTTTGGCAGAGGAAGAAAGGAGAAGAGGGAGAGGCATCTAATGGAGAGATTGCTTTGGGAAGGGAAAGTTAGCCCCAGTTTTGTGGGTGATAAGGGATTAGGGCTTTTCATGTTGTCCCAGAAGCTGTTCTGACCCCGCTGTTGTTCCCTCCCCAGATGTTGTCCTTCATGCACGCCCAGTACACCTTCTTCCAGCAGGGCTACAGTCTGCTCCACGAGCTGGATCCCTACATGAAGAAACTGGCCACAGAGGTGAGGGGACAGGCAGTGTGGCTGCCTCAGTCTGCCTGAGGGGTGAAAGCACATCCCTTTTCCCTATTCATGCACTTGGTCACCAGGGAGTGGCTGGAGCATCAAGCCTGGTGGAGGCTGGAGGGGGTGACACTTGTGGGGTGTGACAGCCAAGGGCTGTGGTTGCTCAGTGCACACACAGCCACAGCCTGTTCCCTCCTTGTGGGGACTTGGGATGTTAGGAAGGGCTGGTGTAACCCCAGAGCGGGACCACGGCTCCTAAACCCCCCTTCCTGACTCTTACTCCTCTTGTCCTTCTCCCTGCCTTCAGCTGGACCAGCTGGTGATTGATTCTGCCGTGGAGAAGAGGGAGATGGAGCACAAACACGCCCTGATCCAGCAAAGGGTGAGCCCTGGGGTGCCAGCAGCACTTGTGTCCATCTGGATCACGGTGGGAGCTGCCAGCTGGGGAGGGGCATTGCTGGGTTAGTCCTTCCCAGCCTGGAGAAGAGGGATGACCCTGGGGATGCTGGGACCGAGAGCAGGATGTTCAGCCACTGAAAGGACTGCAGAGCAGAGCTGCTTTCTGGGGAGGGATGAGAGGGTTTTATCCCACCCTTCCTTTCCCTCACCTCTCCTCCAGCCTCACGTCCTTCCCCTGGCTGAGCTGGCCAGCTTTTATCTGACCAGCCCTGTGATCTCCAGCCAGGACTGGGGTGTCTCTGCCACCTCCCCCTGCCTTGCCCCTGGTGAGGCAGCAGTGTGGCAGCATTCCCAAGGTGCCCAACCCACCCAGATGGGCAGAGTCCCTGTGAAATCATCATCCAGCAGATGGAGGGGTGGATGCTCCTGTGGTACCCACAAGGCAGGGCCTTTTCTTCTGCACTGAGGGGTGTCATGGGGGGAGAGGAGGAGGGAGCTGCAGAGATAATGGGATTTATTATCAGAAGAGCCTGACCTTTCAGAAAGGAGGCATCTTTAGTCGATGTGGGCTCTGATTTTTCAGACCAGGGAACGATTCCAAATCCGAGACTTGCAGAAATACCAGCTAATCACTTATTTTTCTTTTCTTTCTCTTCTTCCTGGACGGCTGACCTGGCCCTGCAGACCCTCCTGCAGGTGAGTACCCACATGTATTTCCTCCTCCTGGCATCTTTATTCCTCAGGGTTTGTTGCTCTGGCTATTTCTGCCTTTGAAAGCAGCACCCAGAAGCCTTGGTGTGGCATCAGTGGGTGTCACCTGAGCTGTAAAGGTCATTTTAAAGCCCACTTTTAAGCCAGTCGGGTCTCCCTCTCACCCATTTGGTTTTCAGCCCTGTGCCAAAGGAGGGTTTTGGTTGCCTGTGCTGCGTGTGATGCTCAGCTGTGCCTCAGGGCTGCAGTGGCAGCAGTCCCTGGTGCCTGTTTGATGGCTCTGGTGGGAGGAGTGCGTGTCTGGCAGGCACTTGTGTGGATCAATACTTGTGCACAGAAGGAATTTGAAGTGGCTGTTGTTTCCTCTCTGATGCTCTTTCTCTCTCTCTGTGCCTCAATGTCAGAACCTGTGAAATGGGAACGTAACCAGCTTTGAAAGCTGATGACTGACATGCCCTGGGAATGGCCTGCCTTTGCTTAAGTGTTCTGAGGGAGGGGGGGAAGGCCATTTGTGAACCCTCAGGTCCCCTGGGACTCTCCTGGAGTGATGACTTCATCCAGGGGGATGTGGAGAATCTCTCCACTGCAATCCCTTCCCGGGGCTTTGCTGGCTGGACCAGCAGGGAGGGAGGCAGAGATCAGGATCCAGGAGGGAGGGTGAGCAGCTCCTCAGGACACACAGGCACAGAGCTGTGGCTCAGGAGCTTGTGACAGGGCTGAGCATCTTCACTGCAATTTAAGATTTCAAGCTTCCTGCCTGGGACTGTTTTGAGCTGCTTTTCAGCTGCTCTGAGTCAGTGCTGCTCCTCCCTTTGTGATGGAGCAGGTCCCCAGTTCCCCACAGCATTTAATTGAATATATACCTTCCTGCTGAGCCCACAAAAAAAAACCTCTGGCCCCTTGAAAAATGTGGAGATTTAGTTGTGCTCAATTAGAGTGGTGCCACGAATATCACTTTTTCCTCACTAGTGTCTTCCCTGCCTGCTAAGGCACGACAGGCTTCCTTTAACCCAGGAAATTTGGGTTAAATAATGCATTTTGAAGTGTTTTTGGGGGGTGGGAGCTGTGCAGATGCTGAAGGCAGGGAATTGTCCTTGGGCAGCTTTGTGAGGTGTGGGGGAAGCCTTCTGAGAGCCAAGTTCATATTGAAATGGTCTGTGGCATTTTGTTTCATTATTGTTTTTAATTAAAATGAATCTGGGGGGAAAGAAAAGCTCATCACAAATCTCGACTGTTTGGTTTGCTGCTGTAATTTGGGTAATCTGGGAAACACAGACCTGGGAATTTTTTCACAGTGGGGAATGAGTGGAGAAAGGGTGATGTTTGAACCAGTCCTTCTTCACAGACCTCCCCAAATCCTTCCACTGCACCAGAGGTGGGAGATATTAGGTTGGAAATTAGGGAAAATTTCTCCACTAGAAAGGTGGCCAGGCATTGGAACAGTGCTAGAATCACTGGGAGTGCTCAGAACCGTGGGGATGTGGCACTTGGGGACGTGGTTTGCTGGTGAAAACTGTGTTGGCTTGAGAGCTGGGCTTGGTGATTTTTAGAGGGTTTTTTCCAGCTTTTAATGATCCTGTGATTCCGAGAACACGGGGCTGTATAAAAGCCCCTTTCCAGCCTCACAGCTCTTCCCAGCCCGGCGCAGTTTTGGGAAGCAGTTGTGCCTCTGGAGTGCCAAGGCAGAGCTCTCTGCCTCATTTAGCCCGGCTGGTGGGTGACAAACCAGGGGCCATCTGGCCCCTCAGCCCCCCTGATTCCCGTGGCAGGGCTGCCTGGCTGAAGGGTGGCCCCGCTCCAGGAGCTGGGGAAGCAGATCCCGGGCAAGGCAGGCGAGCCTGGCTCCGTTGGGGTCAGGGAGGCACTGGGTGAGCATCCCGCTGTCAGCTCGGCTCTGTGCTGCCTGCCTTCTCCTGCCAGCTGTATGGTAATTAGCCCCCGCTCTAAGCTGATTGCCCCTGAATAGGAGGCTCGGGGAGGGGGCAGCAGGTGGTCCCCAGGGGCCAGCAGCCTCCCGGCGCCCCTCGCTCTGCCAGGAACCGAAGGCAGAGCTTGGAGCTTCCCAAAATAAAAGAAAAACAGGAGGAGGAGGGGTAAAGGAGAAGGGGCTGTGAAAGAAATCCCTCCTTCCCTGCCAGCCCCCGGTGCTGAGCAGAGATGCTGCTCTAGAGAGAGAGAGAGAGGACACGGAGCTCAGCTCAGCTCTGCGGGCGGGAGCAGCAGAGCCTCCCTGGCTGCTGCAGCATGAAGATTTTCGGCAGGCTCGAGTACCTCCTGGTAAGGGCACTCCTGCAGGGCTGGCTGGGCTTGGGGGAGCATGTTTAGGGTCGCCTTTTCCCGTGGGAATTGTGCCTGGAGGACCTCGCTGGCTGGTGCGACCCCCCAAACCTGCTGCGAGTTCTTTGGGTCCCGTCTGTGGGCTGGGAGGGCTCCGGGGCAGGGCACGGGTCTCTGGGCATCCTCTGCTGGCAGGGACAGCGTTTGGCACCGGGAAACTCGAGAAACAAAAGCTCTGCCGTCGGGATTTGGACAGAAGGGGTGAAAAGCTGCCTGAGCAGAACGGGATCGTAGGTGGGGGGGGGAGCCCTCCTCCAAATTCCATCTGCTCCAAGGGGCTGGGGTTGGACGTGGCACAGACAGAGGGGTGGAAAGAGCCAGAGAGAGCAAAGCTTGAGATCCAAACAGGCACCAGGAGAGAACAGCAAGTGCAGGCACCGGGGTTTGTGCGTGGAGGGGGGTGTGTGCATCTTTAGGGAACGGGAATGCTCCTCTGGACCGGGGTTTCTTCCAATCAAACAGCCAAACCAGGCACCATTTCCAGCTGGCCCCAGCACTTGTGTTCAGTGCATGGGTGCTGTTAATGGGCCTGGTGTTATTGTGAATATTGAGCATCACTGGATGCCCAAGAGAAGGCACTTTTGGATAACAGCCTTTGTCTCCTAAGAGGGGAAGGGTGTATTGCATGTGTTGTTGCTTATCCTAAATGGTATTGACTGAAAAGAAAACAAGACGGAGGTTTGGTAGTCAGAGACATTTCTTTGAATATCTAAGAACTGAAAGCAGTCCCTGCTCAGGCTTGCTTAGGTTTGATAGTGTTTTCTATCAGTGAAAATCAAAATACTGTAGAAGAAAAAAGGAGAGTGGTGTTATTTCCGTGCTGAATTGAGAACTGAGGGAATAATGCCGTGACTTTTCCAGACAGAGCCGTGGCCATAGGGATTGTATTTATTTTAAAGACCTTTAAGGAAGTCTTGGTATTTTAGAAAAAAAAAAAAAAAAAAGGTTCTGTCTGTTTTCAGCCAAGGGTTGTGCTTTTTTTTTGGCATAGGAATGAACTTATTAGTGAGACCTTCCTCCTTCAGCGGGAATGCTCTCAGGAAGGGCTCCTTCCTTAGAAGATTCCCTACCCCAGAGATTCCAGGCTGTTGAGGGGCAGCTTCACTCTTCGTATATGAAATCTGGTCACTGATGCTGGAGGGCTGTTTAATTTAATCAGCTATTTTTCCCTGCACAAAATGTTCATTTCTGAGGGGCAATTGGAAGGAGCAGCGGAGCTGGACTGGGGAGTCCCTGGCTGGGCCACGAGGCCACCTTCAAATTAGGTTTTCTCTTTATTTTTTTTTTTTCTTTTTTATCCTTTCCTGGATCTGTCTGTGCCTGTGCTGGGTTTTTAATTTCCATTTGCTGGTGTGAAAGCGTCCACGTTTTAATGTCCTTTCTCTCCCTGCAGCCCTTGGGGAGTTACAGAGGCTGGAGGCAGAGCTGATGCTGTGCTGGCCAGGGGCAGTGTCTCAGCCAGAAGACCCTTCCACTGATGGCCCAGAACTCAGAAGGATCAAAATCTCTCTGTGCCAGTGAATGGAACAGATCCAGGGGCACATTGTTAAGGGCAGGGATTGCTTGTCACACATCTGGGCATCCCCCACGGTGTTTCAGCACCTTCACCAGGATGATCTCCTCAGGCAGAGTCTAAGCTGGCTCTGACCTGGAGTCAGGGCTCAACAGATGTTCTTTTCCAGAGATCTGTCCTCTTTTCCAGTGGCTGTGCTAAGAAAGGTGCCTGGCTGGGCTGCAGCAGAAGTGTGTTGTGTGTAGGAATCCATGAGTTAAGCCGTAGTTCGGGCTCACTCTGGTGTGCTGGAGGTTTCACAGGGGCACTTGCCTTGGGTTTGCCTTTCTGAGCCGTTTCTGCCCATCTCCCTTTCGGGGTGGCAGAAATATGAGCAGAATTTGGCCCCAGGGACCTCGGTTGAGTCATCTCAGCTGGATGTACCCTTGGTGGGTTTTGGGTGTAACCTTCTGAAACGGGGCTTGGCCCCTTCAAAGGCAGGGAACAGCTCCACGTGCCCTCAGCTGTGCAGCTCCAGCCACTGGATTCGTGGAGGTGTGCAACAATCCAGCCTAAAGGAGGTTAAATTCACACCTGGCTCGACTCCACTGCTTTTCAGTGCATTTACCCCAGTGACGTGGGTGGCCCATCTGTTCCTCCTGCACTCCCCAGCAGTAGATCCTCCTTCCCATCACTCTGCTTGATAGGGGCAGCTGAAGAAGTCAGGAGATTAGGTTTAGACCCTCCCCCTGATTTTTATTCCCCAATTCCCCGAGGTGAGGCACAGCTAAATGGTCATCTTTCAGCTGGTTTTGGAAGCATTTCCCCCTACACTTGCTGTGCACTCTCCAGCAAGGTCCAGCTTGCATTATTTATTATAAATCAGTGCAGATTCTCATCAGATACACAGAATTGTCGCTTTGGAGCAGCTCTGCAAAAATCACACGTTGAAATATCTACGAGTTGCAGGACAATTCCCCCCAGCCTTTGTTTGCAACATGGACATGAAAGACATCTGCAGGAGAGGAGCCCCGTGGGATTCACCCTCTTAGGGCAAGAAAATTCAGGGCTGAGCAGAGCCCTCTTAATTGGGTGCCTTGCAGCAGTTTCCAGGGTCTAATTGGGCATCGTGCTGTCTTTCCAAGGAGTCACTGTGGCCTGTCCCATTGTATCTCCTCCTTCTGGATCAGTGTTATTCCTGTCCTGACACCTCCCAGGCACGTTTGCATCTCTGAGCATGGAAATAACTCATCTTAATGAGAGCCAAGTGCATGTTGCCTGGCAACACAGCATCACCAGGGTCTGCTGAGCCAGGAAAGGCATCTGATGGGGCTGATTTCACTGCTGTGGCTTTGAACTGAGGTGTGCAGGGGGGGAAATATTGGCTCTGGAGAGAGGGAGGTGTGGGTGGGATGGATGATTAGAGTGCAGTCAGTGAGCAAGGAGACAATGTGCCTTGGATCCCCAGGTTAGGGGGGAGGTTGTCGCTGTTCCATGACCCAGTTTCTCCTGGGAAGGACGCAGCCCTTTGCCCAGGGAGGCAGATCCCACGTTCTGGAGAGCAGCTGCTGTTCCCTCTGCTCTGTGTCAGCTGTCAGAAGCCATGAGATCTCCCTGGTGAATCAGTGCCAAGCTGACAAATCGGCTCTGACTGGTAGCACAGCGCAGAGCAGGGAGCGGGTGCAGACTGGAGATGGCATCTGAGGATAGCTAATGAGCATGGGATTGATAACTCTGCCCCCTCCAGGAATCAGCACATTTTCCCTGCTGTGAAAAAGGCTGAGGTTTGTTCTCTCCCTGGCCCCTTGCAGCACAGAGGGGTGGCAGCAGCTTTGCTGCCTCACTTGGCCGGTGAAAAGCAGCTCTTGCTTTGTTTCCCACTGCAGACTGACCCAAATGTTGGGAGTTTTTAGCCCTCAGCTGCCTTTCTCCTTACCAGCTGCCAGAGGAGGGAAACACAGCGTATCCAGTGCCTTCCTGCAAACAGCAGGGAGAGATAAACTTGCTGGAATGGGGATAATTCCTGGCTGCTCTCCAGGGCTGCAGCCCACTGAGGGAGAGGATGTGCTGTGACAGGCAGCTCTGCCTCAACCTTGGGGTTCTGACAGATGTGTTTCTCTTCCTGAGGGTTTGATCAGACTCACCTCCACCTAGAGATGATCCAGATGGCCCTGGAAAGGCAGCCATGCCAGAGGCTCAGGCTCTCTCTGTTTGCAGGACTTCTCCTACGATGACTCGAAGGTGGAGTTCAATGTGGATGCCCCAAATGGAGTGGTGATGGAAGGTTACCTCTTCAAGAGAGCCAGCAATGCTTTCAAAACATGGAATAGGTGAGCAAGAACCCATATTCCGTTTGATATTCGGGCTGAGGCTCTGCACAGGGACACACCTCCCTTTTAGTGAGCTCTTACTGACTGTTACCATCCCTGCAAGGATTCTGAGCTAAGTACTTAAAAGCTGAGAAGTTAAAATAGTTCAAGAGAGGTTGGTTTGAGAGTTTCTGCAGTTTTAGTGCCTTCCACAATGGGAGAGGGACAAGGTTCCCTTCAGGGAGGAGAGGGCACAGTGCAGCTCCAGCCTTGCCCTGGGAAAGCTGCCCATTTAGAACAATTAAGAGAGAACACCATAACACAGCAGGACGTGCCAGGAGTGTCAAACCTGCCTCTTTTTGGGACAGGGACATATGTGAGAGTGGAAATGTCAACCGTGCTGCCAGGAGCTTGAGAAACGGCTTTCAGTGCCCTGACCCTGCTCTTAATAATTTATCCATATTTCATCTGGGAATGCCTGGCTCATCTGCCTCCTGCACCAGCCAGGAGCCTCTGCAGCTGCCAGAGGCCTTGGAAAGTGGCAGGAAAGGTTTCATGTTCTCCCCCCTGCTCGATATTTCTGTGTTTAGTTTCCCTTGAGACAGGCAGTGGGTTTCACAGACGGCTGTGCAAAAGGATTCAAACCCTTCCAAGTGGGTTTCTAATGCATGAGATCAATGCTGGTCTGACCTACATTTCCTCCCCTCACATAACAGGGAAATGATAGAATACTAAGAGATCTTTTCCTTGGCTGTGGGATACATGCAGAGGGTACTGGAAAGTGCTGCTGTTAGGCTTTGGAATAGATAAGCAGTAAATGCTTCAGTGAACAGTTCGTGGCATGCACAGAAACTGCCTGTATTTGCATGGGGAAAAAAAAGGCTGGGAATTATTAAAGATTTCTGAATTGGTTAGATAAGCAGCTTCTTCTCTTTGAAGCTTCCCTGAGTGCTAAGGAGATTCCAGACAAATGTAGTGTCATTTCTTAGCCCTCGGGCTCTCTGGTCCCCTGGCAGCAAAGGACTAAGTCTGCACTTGGAGGAACCAGTGCAGCAGTGTTCTAGTTCAGTGCCCTGGGAAGGTGTCTTAGCTGAATTTTTGTCACCCTTTTAGGATTCCCTGCTTGGTGTTTCCTGAGCAAAGTCCAGCCTTGATCCCCAGTGTGGCTGGTTTCACTGCCCCTACGTGTTTCTGTGCAGCAGAAGGTGGCTCCAAAGCCTGTCAGGTTAATGCCAAGACCTGTGCTTGGCTGTTGGGATGGAGAGGAACAATTCCAGGCAGTTCCCTTCTCCTTACAGCTCCCCTGGCTGTGAATTCATGGGTCACTCCAAAGGGGCACTCACCCTGGAGGGAAAATGCCCCTCTGGAACTTTGTTTTTGCTGATATCTGAAGGGCTCCAAGTTTTTCCGTGCCCCCAGATCCCGGTTATCCTCCTACGCCCCAGTCACACAGAGGCAGCAGCCTCCCCACAGCTATATCCAGCTCTTCAATCCCACCCACCCTCAGCCACTTTCTGCCCACAGCTCAGCTATTCCCAGCTCCTGGAGCCCACTCATCACCTCCTCGCTGAGCTCAGCCCCTCTGGCACAGCCTCCCCCTTCACGGGAGCGGCACAATCCTCGTGGAACCACGGAATATCCTGAGCTGGAATGGACTCTGAGGAGCTGAGCGGAGCCTGCAGCTGTCACAGCAGCTCAGAGCGATGCTGAGCCAGCTCAGCTCATCCAAATGGGCTCCCAGATGGACGGGGTGGCCTCCAGTTACCTGGATTTTCCCATTTCTCTACAGACATGTCAAGTCCTTTTGTTCTCTTCCACCAGTTTAATGTTTCAGCCATGACAGAAGAAAGGGAATCCTGTCTCATCTCATTTTCCCCCTCATCCTTTGCCAGCAGGGTGTGTAATACATGCTCTCAGTAAGCCCCTGCTGCAACCCTCGGACTCTTTCTGCTCAGGTGTTCCAGTACCTCCTTCCTGAGAACTTAGAGGTGGTCATGGCTTTCTTTGCCCCTTCATGAAGCTGATCAGGTTGCTAAATATTTAAATAGAGATATAAATGGAAATATCCCGCTCTGCCACAAGCTGCCTGTCCGTAGCTCTGCTGTTTGCCTGTCCTGATGTCCCTCTTATCTGTCTTCCCTCAGGAGGTGGTTCTCCATACAGAACAGCCAGCTGGTGTACCAGAAGAAGCTAAAGGTCAGTGGGGCCGCCCCAGATGACACCAGAGGATTAGCCAACTGCTCTGGTGTCCTTGCTTTGCTGGGGACTCCTGCACCGTGGGGTGGAAGGAGCAGGGAGGGGATTTGGATCAGAGGGACAGCAAGCCTGTTATTGTGCTCCAAGGTGCTGAGAGTGAAGTGTCAGCAGATGGTGTTTGTTAAACAAATGTTTATTTAGATTAAATAGGCCTGTTTAGCTGAAGAAGTTGGTGAGGTCCCCAGCAAACCTGCCACTTCACGTGCATGTTGCCCTGTGCTTTAATTCCATGTAACCCCTTCCCACTGCCCTGGAGTGCTGGACTGGGCTGGCTCTGCCCTCTCTGGGCTAAGTGCCAGCAGCAGGGTTTGGGAGGGAGTTTTCTGAGCTGTGGCACAGATTCAGGAGCCCTCAAGGCCCCTGTTCTCCCCCTTCCAGGATGTGCTGACGGTGGTGGTGGAGGACCTGCGGCTCTGCACTGTCAAGCCCTGTGAAGACATAGAGAGGAGGTTCTGCTTTGAGGTGGTCTCACCTACCAAGTGAGTTGGTAGCTGGGAGCTGGGCTGTGCATGGAGCTGTAAGAGGTGGGATTGGAGCAGAAGCTGCCCTGGGCTGTTAAATCGTGGCTGGGAGATGCCATTGCCTGACCTCCAGGCTGAAACATTGCATAAACCAAATTCTATATTATATATTACACCTAATATATGTCTAGACAGTGCAGCTGGCAAGGGTCAGCCTGTGAAAAACCGCTGTCAGTGTTGGAAGAGGGAACAGCCCTGACAGTGCAAACCTGTAGGATTAATGTTTGCCCCTTTGCTGCCCGTGCTGGAATGTCCGGGCTGAGGAAAGAAGGGAAACAGTCTTGACCCAAATGTCCTTTTGCTCTTCCCAACTGCTTTCCTGCCCTTTCAGGAGCTGCATGCTGCAGGCTGACTCGGAGAAGCTGCGCCAGGCCTGGATCCAGGCTGTGCAGGCCAGCATTGCCTCTGCCTACCGGGAGAGTCCGGACAGCTACTACATCGAGGTGAGCGAGGAACCGTCCCTCATTTCCCCCTTCCCTTCTTGAATTAGCACTACTTCACCCTTCCCCTGTCAGTGCCTCTGCTGTGGCAAAGCCTGGTTCATTCCACAGAGCTTTGCAGAGCCCTGGACCCCTTTTTCCCCGCAGAGACTGGACCGAACCGCCTCCCCCTCCACGAGCAGCATCGACTCTGCCACGGACTCCCGGGAGCGCGGCGGGAAAGGGGAGACCATCCTGCAGAGAGTGCAGAGCATCCCTGGGAACGACCAGTGCTGTGACTGCGGGCAGCCAGACCCTCGCTGGGCCAGTATCAACCTGGGCATCCTGCTGTGCATCGAGTGCTCGGGGATCCACAGGTACTGTGTGTGTCTGCGTGAGCCAGGCGTGGATTGCAGGCTTCTGGGGGAAAAGGCTGGAGCTGGAACTGCCACTGACTAAAATGCTTGTACAGATAAATTCCAAAGCAATTGCTTGCTGAGGTACCTGTGTCGGCATGTGCATAAAACTGCTGTAGCTGCATCTGGGTAGAAGATAAATAAGAACTGGGCCAGTCTTGCTCATCTGAACATGCATGAGAAGTTCTGTTTTGAGGCATGTAACCACTTTGGTTTTCTTCCTCTTGGATCAACAGGAGTCTGGGTGTTCACTGCTCCAAGGTCAGATCCCTCACGCTGGATTCCTGGGAGCCAGAGTTGCTGAAAGTGAGTGTTGGAATTTAACAGCAAGAGATGGATAAGTGGTGGGCATGGAGGGAGTGTTATTTGGTGGCAGGATAGACTAGAAGGAAGGTAACTCCTCACCTGGGGATTTAATTCATCCCCTGTTGAATTGCAGCTGATGTGTGAGCTGGGGAACAGCACCATGAATCAGATTTACGAGGCACAGTGTGAAGAGCTGGGACTCAAGAAACCAACAGCAGGGAGCTCCAGGTGAGTCTGGGGGGCACACACTGGTCCTCTCTGTCCTGTGGGAAGCCAGCCATCCATCCATCCTTCCTTCCACTCCACTCTCAGCTCTACCCTGCACTTCTTAGCCGTGCCTTGAAAGAGCAGATTTTTTTTTTAGCTTTGAGAAGCCCGAATTTTAGGTCTCAAAATTCCCCAGAGTGGGCTCTGTCTCCTCGTGACCGTGAACTCTGTGCCCACCTTGATGCTGCCCTTCTCTCAGGCAGGACAAGGAGGCCTGGATCAAGGTGAAGTACGTGGAGAAGAAGTTCCTGAAGAAGCTGCCGAGCGGGGAGGCTCTGACGGAGAACGAGCGGAAGCCGCGGCGCTGGTGCGTCAAGAAGTGCCAGCGACACAACAGCAGCACAAAGGCACCCACAGCTCGGAGGAAGTACCGGCACGAGGCAGGGAATGCCTCCCCAGCCATGCTGTCCTCAGGTGGGAGCACCCCTGTGCCCCCTGCTCTGTCCCTGGCTCTGCCTGGGAGCTGCAAACCTGCTCTGGCTGTAACCCACAATGCTTTTGCATGTGTTGACACAGGGCTTTAGACCCGTTTCCTAAGGTTTAAAGGAGGAGGTTGTTCCACTTTCTGTGTTTCCTTTTGCATTCCTGCTTTTTAATAAGTCTCAAGTGGTTTTATTTTCATCTGCCTGGTCTGTAAGAGAGGCCATGCTCAGGAAGGGTTCTGGCTGCTCAGAGTGCTCTGGGATGAGCAGGTTTGTGGTGGATCACCACCCTGGGGTGGTTGGTTTGCGGTGGATCACCACCCTGGGGTGGTTGGTTTGCGGTGGATCACCACATTTGGTCAGCAGTTTGTGATATTTTGCTGCAGGGGGGGCACGAGTGTGGCTCTGGACACACCCGGGCGCGCTCATCCTGTGCAGATACATCTGGAGAACTGGCTCTCATTTGCACCTTAGTAACCATAAATCCCAAAATGTCTGTGTGTGGAACAGCAGCCACCCTGGAGAGGAAGTTCCGCCGGGATTCCCTGTTCTGCCCCGACGAGCTGGATTCCCTCTTCTCCTACTTCGACACCGGTGCCGGCTCCGGCCCTCGCAGTAAGTGCACACCGAGTGTCCCTGCTCTGGCAGCTCTTCCCGGGCCTGGGCACTGCCCACACCCCAGGCCAGGGCTTGCCCTCAGAGCAGAGGCTGAATATTTTGGCAGTGATGAGGAGTTACTCGCACAAACTCCGACCCGTTGCTCTTTAATTGCACCGATTTGAACCCACTCTCCAGTCGGTCCCTGATGTTTGCATTCTGGTGGATGGGATTTTTTTCTTTTGTTCCCAACATCTTTTACTCCCAGGCTGTGCATTCCACTGGCTTTTATTTTTCTGATTTTCATTTTTTTTTTTTTTCCATTTTTTCTTTTTTTAATTTTTTTTTCATTTTTTCATTTTTTACAATTCTTAAATTTTTTTTTTCATTTTTCCTCCCCTTCTTTTCCCTTTTCTATTTTTTCATTTCCCATTTTTTCATTTTCCATTTTATCCATTTTTCATTTTCCACTTTTTTCCATTTATTGTTGTCCCTTTTTTCCATTTTTTTTCATTTTCCACTTTTTTCCCATTTTCCTCACATTTTTTCCATTTTTCCCACATTTTTTCATTTTCCTCACTTTTTTGCATTTTTCCCATTTTCCCCATTTTTTTCCCATTTCCCCATTTTTCCCATTCTTCCCCTTTTTTTCCATTTTTTTCATTCTTCCCCATTTTTTCCATTTGTTCAATTTTTTCCATTTTTTAAAATTTTTTTTTATTTTTTCCATTTTTTCCATTTTTTTCCAATTTTTGCCATTCTTCCCCATTTTTTCCATTTTTTTCCATTCTTCCCCATTTTTTCCATTTTTTTTTTCATTTTTTCCCATTTTCCCCCATTTCCTCCCATTTTTTTTTCCCCATTTCCCCCATTTTCTTCCAGCCAATCTCACCACACGCAATTTTTCTCTTTATTTTTTCTCTTTATTTTTTCTTTTTAATTTTCTTTTTTTTTTTGTGTTGGTGCCGATGACCTCCCCTCACGTTCCCTCCACCTTCCTCTAGGTGCCAGCCACATCTCTGAGCAGCACCCGCTCGCAGGTGGCCCCTGGAGTGGCAGTGGCATTGCTCCCGGTGGGAGCGGTTCGCCGTTCCTCCTGGACGGAGGTAAGGCGACGCTCTGGCAGCCAGCAGCAAAAGAGACTCCCAAATTTCACTGCTTCCACACCGAGATTCGGCCAAAGACACCCCCACCTCCCCCAAATTCCACTGCTTCCACACCAACATTCCAAAGCGCTTATCGTGGATTTTTCCTTTGGCCGAAGGACTGGAGTTCCTCCTTTTACCCAGGACAGGCTTTCTGAAAGGCAAAACGATTCCTTAAGGTCACCACTTATCTCCTTAGAGGAATGACTGTTCCTCGGGCACAGTCCTGGGATCTCAGGTAGGCAGCGAGAAGGACACGGTCTTAAGCCGTGCCAGGGGAGGTTTAGGCTGGAATTAGGAAGTTCTACACAGAAGGAGTGACCGGGCATTGGAATGAGCTGTCCAGGGAGGTGCTGGAATCATCCACATCCACACCATCCCTGGAGGTGTTGAAGGAGAGACTGGATGTGGCACTGAGTGCCACGGTGTGGTTGATGGGGTGGTGTTTGGGTCAAAGGTTGGACTCGGTGATCTTTTCCAACCTGTTTGACTCTGTGGAGTGTTAATTTAATGTTCCCCATCTGTCCCAGGCTGGCCATGTCATCCATTAAACTTAGCTCAGGAGTGGTGGTGACTTCTTAGAACTTCCTGGCTCAGTTGCTTCTTGTTGTATGAATTTACAACAAATATTTGCAGTCCTGAGTCAGCACAGCAGCAACTCACAGGCTTTCCTCCAAGTTCACCTTCTCCCTTGAAATCAGTGAAGAAAAGGTCTTGGTCAGAATCAGGCCCTGGGCTGTTCCAGTTTCAAGGAATTTAGTGTTATTAGTCAACAGAAACAGTACTTGGGAGATGCAAGACTCCAGAGTTAACTCCAGAGCTAAGGCTCAACAGCCTTATCTTGCTCTTGTAGGAAAAAATAGCAGTTTTATCCCTGATTCAGTGGGAATTTGGTGTATTAATATCCCTGTGAAATGAGCCAGATCCTCCTTTCTTGCCTTGCTGCAAATCTGGAGCCACGTGGCCCTGCTGGAGTCACACTTCCCCTGCAGTGCCAGAGTGAGAGCATGGTCTCACCAGGCAGTGTTTGCTTTCCCTGCTAAAAACTGCGCTCGCTTTTCTGACAGCAAGTCCAAAAAAAGATCCGTGTGACATGTGCCATTTTAAAGCTTTCCTGTTGTGCCTTCCTCATCTCCTTTGGCTGTTGGGCAGAGCTGAAGGACTCCTCGGGAGCCACGATTTCAGGACTGCTTTCTTTATCTGGGGCCTTGCTGTAGCTGCTCTGGGGAGTTGAACAGCCTTTGAGGTTCAGGTGCCTTGTTCTGCCGTGGCTTTCAAGGCTCAGGTCAGGAGTTCTTGCAGCCTTTCCTGCTCTTACTCTTTGCACAGAGCGCTCAGCTGTTGTAGAAACACTTTGTCAGCAATCCTGGCTCGTTTTCCTTCCTAATCATAGCGGTAGCTCTTGGGGTAGATTTGTGGGAACTTAACCCCTGGAGTTAAAAGCAGTGAGAAGGTGAATCCAGACAGAATTCCCAAATTTGGCCAGGCATCCCTCAGGACAAAGGTGATGTGCCATCCCTTTTCCTGCAGGAGCAGTTCCTGCATGTGCTTCTTCCTTCCTTTCTGTTGTTTTCTTGGCTGCTTTTTGGGTGTGAGCTGGGAAAGGGAGAAAGTTTCTCTGCCGCTGACACGCTGTGTGTCCTTGAACAAGTGGCTTCATCTCTTCACTTCCATCCCTGGGAGTGTCCAAGGCCAGGTTGGAGCGACCTGGGATAGTGGAAGGTGTCCCTGCCCGTGGCAGTGGGTGGGACCGATGAGCTTTAAGGTCCCTTCCGACCCAAACCATTCCCTGATTCAGTGATTCCTGACTCCATTTCTCGGATGCAGTCAGCTGTCTCGTGACATTCACAGGCTCAGCAGGGAATCTGGGAAGCACTGTGGGCAAAGGGAAGGTGGAAGAGCCAGCGGAAGGCGCTTTAAGAGCTTGGCCCAGGATGCCCACCCCACAGCTGACGTGGTTTGGCCCAGCCACAGTCAGTGACAAGTGCAAAGCTCTGGGCAGAGCAGGGATAGAGTGGAAACCGAGGTGACCAGTGGTGAAAGCAGAGGGGTGTCTTTGTTTGCCGGTGACACCCCCCTCCCCTCAACCTGCTGCAAAGCAAAGCAAAGCTGTCTCTGCTGCTGCTCCGCTCCAGCCTCCGTTACGGCGTCCCTCATGGAATTGCAGCCCTCGGCAGCCCAGAGTGCCATGGCAGTGCTGGAGCGTCCCTGCATGAAGGGCAGCGTGGGGACACGGACACCATAAGGCTTTGCAGTTTCTCCTCGGGCAGTTTTTCCCGAGTGGGGCTAAGTGGGAGAGCCGTGCCCTGTCCCCCGCCGGCGGCAGCGTGTGTGTGACGGCCTGGGAACCCCGTCCCCCACCGTGGTCTCAGCTGGGCCTGGCTCTGCAGGGCCCCGGGGGTTAAAATGGGCTTGGTTTGTGTCCTGTTGGCCCCGCAGGTCTGAGCAGCGACAGCGGGCTCGGAGGGAGCACCGATGGCAGCACCGACATCCTGGTGTTCGGCTCCGTGGTGGACAGCGTGACCGAGGAAGGTGGGTGTGAGGAGGCAGAACGCTTGAGATGAGTGGTCCAAGCTGAGCAGGAGCCTTGAAACCATCCCAGAAGGGTAGAGGAAGATGAAGAGATGGTCTTTTTGGGACCAGCGACTCAAACTTGAGAGGGTGTGGTGAGGTTGGTGCTCTGGGAGGGATGGTTTTGGAAGTGGGTGTAACAGATGAGGTAAAGTCCAACTATTAGATTCTGAATATTGTAATCAGATGATGGTATAAAATTGTAAAAGGCTCTGCAAAATCAGTGTGTGCAAAATATTTCTGTGCCCCCCCCGCTTCAGTGTTGCAGCTGAGAAGTGCTTTTTGCCCTTTAATACTCAAAAATAGTCCAGAGAATTATTTCTCAGGTTTTAGGCATCAGTTGTCAGGCAGCTAAGGCAGGAGGGATATCGGGGCTGTCAGGAACAACAGGCAACATGAGAAACTGGAAGTGTGGAGCTTTTGGCTCATCCCCCTCCATCCTTTTCTGCCTCTCAGAGTGCGAGGTGTCCGAGGAGTCCAGCGGGGAAGCAGAGATTGAACAGGAGGCATCAGACCTGGAGGACCTGAGGGAGCTGCACCCCGGCTTGCTGATCTACAAGGCAGCACAGGCCCGAAATCTGCCCCTCATGGCAGAAGCGCTCGCTCACGGCGCTGAGATCAACTGGGTGAACGACGAGGACGAGAACAAAACTCCTCTGATCCAAGCTGTGAAGGGGGTGCGTTGTGGGGACACGCTGGGGAGTGGTGAGGTCCTGCCTGTAGCCTGGCACGTCCTTGTGCATCCTCCCTGGATGGGTAGGTGTAAAAATTCCTCTTTTCCTTGCCAGGGCTCCTTGATAGCCTGTGAATTCCTGCTGCAGAACGGGGCAGATGTGAACCAAAGAGACAGCCGAGGCCGGGCCCCCCTACACCACGCCACGTACCTGGGCCACACTGGGTGAGTGCTCTGCACCTCCCTGGGACGTTCTCCATCCCCCTGGGATCGGGATCCAGCGTTAACACTGAGAGTCAGGGGTGAGGTGGGCACAGGAGCTGCTTTTCAGGGAATTGGTGGTTTGCAAAGCATGCCTTTTATATCCTATCAGCAACCTGAACCCTGAGAGAGGGGAGGGTTAGGTGAGAAATCCTTCCCCATGAGGGTGGGGAGGCCCTGGCACAGGTTGCCCAGAGGAGCTGTGGCTGCCCCATCCCTGGAAGTGCCCAAGGCCAGGTTGGAGCAACGTGGGCTGGTGGAAGGTGTTCCTGCCCGTGCAGGGGGTGGAACGGGATGAGCCCAAACCATTCCACGATTCTATGAACTTGCTTGTCCCATGGATAATTGCCTCCACGACGAGGGATGGGGGGTGACTGTGTCCCTGCACACCCACTCCTCTCGTGGTGCCACAGCAGCGTTTCCTGATCCAGCCCAGCCCGAGCGAAGCTGTGCCTGCCTGTGGAAGAGCAGGATGCTCTGCCCGCATCTTTGAGGGGGTGGGGGAGCTGGAATTTCTGCTCTGATGGTCCTTGCTGTCCCTCCTGCAGCCAGGTGTGCCTGTTCCTGAAGAGAGGGGCCAACCAGCACGCGGTGGACGGCGACGGGCAGGACCCGCTGAGCATCGCAGTGCAGGCGGCCAACGCGGACATCGTCACCCTGTGAGTGCTGCCAGGGCTCCCACTGCTCACAAAATCAACCGGTCTGGCAACTCAAAGCACCACGCCACTGCTCACCCGTCCCTGTTTTGCCTTTGGAGGACTTTAGGGTGCGAGCATCCCGCTCCACAGCGAGTTTAAAGGGCCCAACGTGCCGCTCTCAGAGCCTTGTGTCGCTCCCCTGCGGGTGTGGAGCGTGGAGTGTGACCCTCAGATTGAGATAACTTTGGTACAACAGTATAAAGCTGAAGCTTTAGAGTGGCCCCAGAGCTGCTTCTGATTCTGTTTGCTGTTTCTCCCGATACACAGCACTGCACTCTGTCAAGCCCTTAACAAGTTTTGACCTCTGGCAGTGAGAGAAATGAGTCTGCCAGAAATCCGAGGGTCACTGGGATCCGTTTCAATGCACAATCAGAAGGAGCATGCCAGGAAATGCAGCATAATCTTTCCTTGGGAGGAATTCACTAGAATTAATCACACTCCATGTGTGGATTTTGGTATTTTTTAAAACTGAAACGGGTGGATGTGTTAATCTTTTTATCTTCAGTGCACCTACTTAGTTAAACTATCTTACATTGGGTGTGCAAAGGATGCAGCACTGGGCCTTCAAAAAAAAAAAAGTGATATTTTAGTTCCCTGCTTTAGGTTATTTCAAAAAAGAGGTATTGACTGAGCTTGGATCGTGGAAACCACCACCAGGGAAGGAATAACCAACCCCCTGTCTCCCTGTGCTCTCTCTGTCCCCTCTCCAGGCTGCGTCTGGCTCGGATGAACGAGGAAATGCGGGAAGCAGAGGGTCCCTTCGGACAACCAGGGCAATATCCCAGCAACAGCCCCACCGAGCTGCAGTACAGGAAGTGCATACAGGAGTTCATCAGCCTTAATATAGACGAGTGTTAGTGACAACTCCCCCCCCGCGGCCCCTCTGCTGTCTGGAAGTTGGGCTGAAGTTCCCAGAAGCCCTGAGAGAAGCCCCATCCTTGGTATATTGGTGTTCCTTGCAGATTGGTCTGTTTTTTTGATGCCTGCACATAGAGGTTGAGCTGCCACACAGGGAGGACGAGGTGTGTGGGGGGTGTCTTTCCTTGTTTAGCGTTAAGTTCTCAATGCTTGACTACTGGATGGTTGGTTTTGCGTAGGAGGCTCCCAGGGCATAACCACAGACCATGGCATGTGGAACCTGAGTGTGTGAGAAGTGTGGGAGACGAGTTTAGCATTAAAGATAAAAGGAGAAAAAAAAAAAAAAAAAAAACACACATTTAAAAAAAAAAAAAAAAAAAAAAAGAGAAGAAAAGAGAAAAAGGAAACCCTCTCTCACCAGGAGAAACCCACCAAGAACACGATCAGACGAAGCTGTCTCTGCCCCGGCGCAGCCGCTCTGCGCTGAGCTCTTGTCTGAACAGTTGGCTTGGCAGGGTTCCTGGCGTGGAGCCCTGGGTCCTGGCAGCGTGACCAGCAGCTTAGAAAACCTAAGAGGCGACCTCTAAGTCAGGAACAGGCTGCTCTGTGGGGCAGAGACGTTTTGCTGCAGAAGGCACAGAGGGGGGAGGGTTGAGAGCGACGGCTCCTCACCTTCATTGCTCTCAGGACTAAACCAGCTGCACCCTCCCCTGGTTTTTTCTTTGCCCTCGGTGGTTTAGCTGGTCAAAGCCATAGCTCCTGCTTCCTGGGCCGAGATGCCAAGTGCACAAAGCGTTGGGGAAGCAGCAGTGCTGATTTTCGGAGGCCGGGAGAAGCTTGTCGCTGGCGATGGGCTTTTTGTGTCAGGGAAGAGAAGCCACGTCCAGCTCCCGCCCCCACCACGGTGGCACCTGCAGTTGGACTTCCAGCTCAGTTTGCGTCCTGGTCACCTCAGATCTCTGACAGCATCTCTGTGAAGAATTCCACTTGCATGTGTTCCCTCTGTGCTCACCCCCTGCATGCAGGAGCGTCTCAGCAGCTGGCCCGGGGGCTCTGGGGTTCCCTGGTTCTGGGGACCAGCAGAGTCTTCTTGGTGTTTCTTTCCTTTTCCTCGTGTTATTCTTTGCTGGAGTGAGGGAACGTGGATCTGCTCAGAGCACTTTGTTGCTGTGTTGATGGTCTGTGTCTCTGTAGAGCTGCTGGAGCTGTGTCATCCTGTCCTGGGAGGGCTGGCAGAGCACAGGGACCGCTGGTGTTCTGTGGCTGGGATCCTGATGCTTCTGTAAAGAGCCTCTTCCCAACATCCCCAACTTGAATTGACATCAGAGTTTGTCAGGATTTGTGGGTGACAGTCCCCTGCCTGGGCACCGAGGCTGCTGGCTCTGGGGTCAGGCCATAGTGCCTTATGGATTGTCCTGGGATTTTGAGGGGATCAGGAGCTTGCAAGAAAAGCAAGAATTCCCAGGCAGACTTCCCCATCCTCCTGCATTCCATCAGCAGTGGTACAAAATCATCTTCTTTTTCATCCATTGCACGTTTGACTTCACACCTCTGCAGCCTGGCTGCTGCCCTGCTCCCCCCTCAGTGGCTGAAACCCCTCGGAGGCGGAAACCTCTGGAGGTTTGTTTCTCTTGCTCTAATTGTGCCCTCAGAGACTGAACCAGGAGCACTCGGTGTCCACCCACACGGCTACAGGAGGATCAAGAAACTCCACTCAGTCTCTTGTAGGGTCCTCTCAGTTCAAGGGACAGTCCTTAGGGAAGGACTGTCCCAGGTTTTCCTGCAGCCAGAGCGGTTTTCTGGCTGTGCAGTCTGGATCTGGAGGTGCATCTTTGTCTTGTTTGCTTCCTCATTCCCGTTGGAGCTTCGGGATGCCCAGTCCCAAGGGCTCGGTTCTGATCCCAGTGTCTGAAGCTGGAATGGTCCTGGGGGCTCTGCAGTGCAAAACCTGCCCCCAGGGCCTTTCGTGCTTCCCTAAATAAGGAACAATCTCCTTCCAGCAGTCTTGGGAACTGAAAATTCTCCCTTCTTAGCTGCTCGATGCCTGGCCTGAAACTATCCTGTGGTCTTGGAGCAGGCAGTGCTCCCTCTGAACTTCTCCCTGAGTGAAAGTTGTAGGACAGGCCCTGCAGCTGGCAGAGGGCAGAGCCCTTGCTCTGTTCATCCTCTGGCACCCTCAGGAGACACTCGGGACCACGTGTGGGATGAAGCAGCGTGGCATAAAATGCCCCCCTTGCTGCACTTCGGAGGAGCTGGGATGTGCAAATCCCCAGCTCAGAGGACAACTGCGAGCTGGGACTTGGATTGTAGCTCCCACGGGTGACTCTGGAGTCGCCCCTGGATGGAGAGGGCTCACTCCAGGCAGCAGCTGGGTGAGTGATGCCAAAGGCAGGCAGACATGCCCTGTGTCGTGGCAGTGCTGCTTCTTGGTCCCCCTCAGTTTGCACTGAACATGCCCTGGGTTTTAAACATCCTCCTGCCCCCCTTGGGAAGGGGTGGCATCTCTTCCCTCTGTGTTTCTCCTGCAGGATACAGAGGTTACCACTTTTCACGCTCCTGGATCTTCATCTTTCAGTCATTTGCATTGGGATTTGGCTTCTTTCTGATCCAAACCACTTCAAGTCTCAATTATTTCCCCACCCTGAGCAGGGTGGTGCCTCCACTTGCGTGTCACTGCCCCCTTTGCCATCCACCCCTCTTCCCTGTCAGCCAAACCCCTTTGCTCTGCAGCTGCTGGAGGTGCTGCAGTCAGTCTGAGCGTGGCCAGGAGCAAACCCACAGCCTGGAAAGGCAGTTGTGAGCAAAGCCCTGCGGCCCTCCCTGCTCCCTGCAGGGCTGGGGGGGGGTTGGCTGCTGGTGGCCCGTGGTGCTGAACCCCCCACTCCTGACCCAGCAACGCCCCGCAGCCCGTGCCTGCCCTGGGGACCGTGCTGTGCTCAGGGTCACATCACATCACCCAGAGCAGCGCTTGGAGAGCTCTCCACCAGCACTGCCCAGCCAGGAGAGCTCGCTCTGATGCCGGGGAAGGAGCTGAGAGGTTCCTCTCTCCGGTCCTATCCCGGTTTTACGCTGACCTGCATCGATCCAGACGGTTTTTCTTTGGTGCTGATGTGCCCTCAAGTCGTGCCCTTCCCACACTGAACCCGAGCTGGCATCCTTCAGGGTACCTCCGAGATCCTGAGAGCGAAATCCCCGTTTCACCCCTGCCATGGTCCCGCTCTGTTCTCGGATCTCAGCGTGCTCCTCGTCCAGCAATGGGGTTTGGTGGTTTTTGGGTTTTTTTTTACATGTACAGCGACTTAAAACACCCCAATTGGTTTTTGCAGCTTTTTTAGGAGAAGTTAGAAATACAAACTGATCCTTCCTGTAAGCCCAGGAGAACTGTGGCTTCCACTTTGGGTCGTTTTTATTTCACGGGAACATCCAAAAATCATGTACAGTTTGGTCCTTTGAAGCTCAGACTCACTGCTGAAGTACATGAAGTTAAAGCAAATGTAAATACTGATGCAAAAAGCAGTGTCTTGCAAGACAATTTATCTATTTAACATGTATTGGTACTTTATTTAGATTCAATGTATAAAGCAACTTTGTGCACTTTTCCTACATTACAGTATTGGGGGGTTTTATGTTCTTTTGTTATGGATTTTGTGCTGTCTTTTTTAATCAGTGAAATTGTTAAGTATTTAATTTATTATTGATGTGCCCAGAGGACTAGTGCAATTTTTATTCAATACAGTTTGTCTGTATTTAAATGTCAGGATTTTTTTCTTTTTTTTTTGTAGCATCATTAGGGAACATTTTTCAAAACCTGCCTTTTCCCCTCACACACACACACAATTTTCCTTTCCTTCCTCCCTCCCTTCCTCCTCCCCTTTCTCCTCTGTTTTCATTATACAGATCACGAGGCATTAAATCTGAATTTGAATTATAACCCACCGTGTTATAATTTGAATTAGAACGCCTCGAATTTGAAATAAAACCCAACACTTGAGTGCACTCTGCAGTTTCCCAGAACTAAAACAAGTTCTCCAGGAAAAAAAAAAAACAAACAAACATGCTAAGGAGGCACTTCTCGATGTTTTCTGTGTTTCTTTGGTTTTGGGTTTGTTTTTTTTTTTTTTTGTTGCTTGGGGGGTGTGTGTGTTTGTGTGTTTGGAAAGTTTGGAGGGGAGAGTGGGGAAGTTGTACAGATAATTTGCTTTCAGCGAAGGGAACGGCTCACCAGGCTCCAGGGAGGATGAGAAATCCAACATTTTCTCATTTCCCTGCTTCCACTACAGCTGGGTTTGTGTTGTTTGAGATGCCTAATGCCAGAAATGCTCCTTTTTTTTTTTTTATTTTCCTGCTCTTCTTTCTTTTTCCAAAAGGGCAGGTTTGTTTTTCTCTCTGACAGTGACTTGGTTGCAACCACAGATAAACATGAGGAGATTTGCCTTTTGTCTAGAAAGCAACAGGCCAGGCATTGCCCAAACCCAGCTGGACCCCAAAAGCATCACTCAGCCCCCTGGATCCTTCATCCTTTGAGTTTCTGACCTCTGGGTGAATATTTTTCTCTACCTGTCCTCGCTTTTATTTGACCCAACCCCTGTAACCAAGTGCCTGGACAGGTAGGTTTGAATCTTTGGGGTCTTGCCATTCACACACGTCCCCGATTCCAGGTGGGATGAGTTCAGGGTGCTGTGTTCCCTCAGGTTATTTTAATATTGCTGTCTCTGAGATGGTCCCTGCAGTGGGGGGAAAACTGGAAGAATTTAAAGGCATTTAAAGAATGTCTTTAACCAAAAGAAAGATATGAGGAGCTGAGACTGTGATAAATGTAAAATAAAACGATGAGGGTTGGAAGGGACCTCTGAGATCATCGAGTAGATGATCCTGCAGCTTCCAGTAGAGAACTGAGCAGGTGATTTTTAAAGAACTAGATCAGCAACATCTTCTCAGAGCAGCAAAAATGGCCATTATTTATGCAACAAAAAAAAAAAAAAACAGGACCTCCTGAAGAAATGCACTGATTCACTCCCTGCCCAGCGGCCACCACGTGGCCGGTCCCTGCCGGGCTCCCCGTGCTGCTGGACAGTCCCCAGCCCACGTGTCCCCTCGCTGCCCGAGCATCACTGCTTCCAACCAAAGACAAACCAGGCTGAAAGGTGACATCAGACCACGGCTTAGCTGGTGACAGCCACCTCTGTGAAGTGTGTGTGTGAGTGTGGGGCTGTCGTGAGGAGGGGGGGTGTGGGAAGAAGGGACTGAGCAGCAGAAGGAAAAGGGGGAGTTCTGGAGAAACAAGATGTTTTTGGGGTGGTTGGTTTGTTTTTTGGGTTTTTTTTTGGAGGTTCCAAAATACAGGAGTGCTGCTGTTTCCATAGGAATGGGGCTCCCAGCAGTCTGCCTGCTGGGAATTTGGGCTGTGGAGGGGGGTACATCCCTTCTGTGTTAGTGGGAAGAGACAGGGCGGGTGATGGTTGTGGGGAGGGAATGAGGAGCCAAAGGGTTGTAGCCCAGGGAGTTTCCAAGGCGTGAGGAGGCCCAGGTGTGCTCCCAGTGCAGCAGTTGGGATGGCCAGAGAGGAATGTCTGGAGCCAGGAGCATTTGCTCCCCAAACACAGCACTGAGCACCTTCCTCCCCGTGGGGACCAGGACAGAGCACATTCGGCTTCCATGTCCTCCTGCTCCCGTGGGTGACACCTGGGAGTGAGCTCTGGCATCCCTCAGGTTGTCCCTGGCTCTGTGGACCACTCAATTGGCTCCCACCCATCCCATAAGATAGGTGCTGGATCCTGGGAACAGCTCCAGCCTTTCCTCCGAGCTGAGCCGCCCTTCCCGGGGCTCCCCCACCTTCCTCCCCAAACAGCACAGGGAGAAAGAAGTCCTGGAGCCAGGCCAGAGCTGCTGAGTGTGGTTGGTGGCCCCAGGGCTGTGCCACTTGCTGTAAATAAAGCTGTAAACCTTATTAACCTCCTCCCTTCACTTGCCTGCTTTCAGTACAACTTTGTGACAGGTTTTTTAATCCACACACACCTTTCCCTACACAACCTGTACTGACTGTAACTATGGAACCAGATATTCTCTATGTTATTATCTTTGTACAATTTTAAAACTCTTGCTGTGCTGTCTGCCTTTTCTCCCCCCCTCTTTTCCCTTCTCTTCTATGGTCTCTTGAAGCACCGTCAATAAAAATCTAGATAAACTCCTTCCCTCCTCCTTCTTTGCTTGATTTATTGATGGAGGGTTTCTTGCCTTGCTGCCTGTATTAACTGGATCTAGAAACCCCCCTTTCAACCTGTTTCCCTTTCCCTCTGCAGCCCACAGGCTCAGCTGTGTGCCACATAAATACTAAAAATGCATTTTTTTTTGTGTTTCTGCGACTCTTGTCTTGTGCTGGGGGGATTTCAGGCTGCTTTGGGGTAAAGGTGACAGGCTCAGGTCACCCCCCCTGCCCCAACCCACCCACTCGTGTCTCCTGAGGGCCTGAATCAGTTAATCCTTGATCCTGACTCTCTGCTGGTGCCTGTCCTGTCCCAGGAGACCCTGCACTCCATGGAAAATATCCCCTTCTGCACATGGACCACCCTCTCCCACACAGTGCAATCCTTCCCCCCCATCCTGTGTGTCTGTGGCAGAAAAAAAATAAAATCAGAAGGAGAAAAGACAAGACTGGCCTGGCCTGGTGATTTCTCTCCTACCCCAGCGTGGGAAACAAATGGAGAAAGGGAAATTGTAGAATAAATCCTCTTTAGAACAAATAGAACCCAATTAATGAGTCCAGGTAGACTGATTAACTCAGTGGAGGAGTTAAACAGGATGGCTACTTGGGAATCAGGAGCATTACAGTCCTTTTCGAGGCGTTTATGGAAGGAGAGCTGCGTGATATTCCAGTGAATTTATCAGCACAGGGTTTGGGAGACACTTGGCTTTCTCCCAGCCTCTCACTGCCTCCCACTGCCCCTCCCTTGCTGTTTGCTGGCTAGAAGAGGCTCTGGGCTCACACAGCATCCCAAGGATAAACACTCTGAAGACTGAAATGTGACTGCAGCAACCCAGGTCTCCAAAAGCCTCTTTTCCCTTCAGTTAATGAGGATCAAATGCTCAGATATCTTCACAAGTCCGGGGCTGGGATTCTTGTCGAGTGGTGCCAGGACAAATGTTTTCCTGGTGATCTCACAAAGGATGTATTCATGATTTTATCAAGCTGACCAGCCACACTCTGTCCTGCTGCCTGTGAGCTACAGTGCCACTGTTTGCCTGTGTCAAACCAGGGCCAGGGAGCTCTGTGTGAAAGACTAAAGGTATTCGCTGAATGCCTGGGATCCTTCCCTTATCTCTGCCCCTGTGGCTACCTGGGTTCACCCCCGGGTGAAAATGAGCTCAGCAGCTCAGAAGTTGCCTCACCACGTCCAGCAGCAGACGTAGAAGCAAAGATGTCACTAATGGGGATGCTGGTGCTTAATTACCCCGAGGATTGCAGCATAAAAACCCCATTCCTGCACGGGGAGATTCATCAGGGAAGCACTGCTGGGACACCTGAACTCTGTGCCTTCACCTGAACTCTTCACCTTCACCCAGCACAGGGAGCTGTCATGACCTGCTGGTGCCCTTCAGCGGGTTGTTCTGCTCCAGCACTGGTGGGATGATGATGTTGTTCCTGCTCCAGCAAGATCTGGAAGGTTCTGGGGGCCAGCAGAGACCAGCCTGGCACTGGAGCAGGGAGCTGGGACTGGATTTATTCACTGCTGGGTGATTCTGAGCACAGCTGGCCCCCTTTTGGGCCTCAATTTGTGCTCCAGGCTGGAAAAGCCCAGCTCAGGGGTAAGAGCTCCAAACAGGGCAGGTATTTCAGTGCTGACATCACAGGCTCTAAGGGATGACCCTCCTGCACCACTTGGGAGGTGATTTCCCAGCTGCAGCAGGCTGAGGGATGTTCTGTGATAAAGAGGTGCCTGCTAAGCTGAAAATTGGTCCCCACCCTTAGTGAAGAGTGAGCTGAGCCACCTCCACACTGGATACCTGTTCTTGGGCTCCCACAGAAAACTACTTCATTCCACCAAAGGTGTGAGGCAGATTTTCCCCATCCCTTTCCTGTGTTGCCACATCCCTCCTGTGCCAAACCTGCCTTGATCTCTTGTGCTGCTGGGACCTTTTGGGCAGAGGATTTGGGACATTTCCTCCCAAACTTGGCTCCTCCTGGAAATGATATTACAAGCTGCAGTGATTTTTCTCGTGCATTCAGACAGGTATTAAGCCAATTCAAGCAAAACTGAGGCTTTCAAAACCGTGTTGGGGCTCGGCTTCCAGTGGTGCCAGCAGCAAACTTGAGGGGCTGGGAGGAGGATCCCACCTCCCTGTGTGGAAGCAAAACTCTTCCCACGATTTGACCTTAGAAATTTAAGCTCCTGGACCGTTTGAAAGAGGATGTTTCCAGAGCCAACACTTAGAAAATAACAATTAGACAGCCCCAAATATCAGTTGAAGGGAAACCAAAGTCAAACTACACCCCCAGTCACAGGCTGCATTCTGAGCATTTTATTATTTAAAAAAAAGTTACAAAATAAAGCTCGTGGATGTCTTATTTACTCTCATTTTCTGCAGAAAGTCACAAACAAGGTTGTAAGAGAGTAAAATGCTCTGTGCAAACGTCAGCATCAAAAATAAATGTGTTCTTTTATGTACATATAAGTTACTGTCAAATATTAACATTAAACCATCTCTGTTTACAAATGGACTGCAACAAAAACGCAGCATTGTTTAGTCTTCTCCAGGGATCAGATGCTTTTTCACCTAAAAAAAATGGTATCAACCCCATTTCTTCTCTTCCTTTCCCTCTGAGGGAGGGTCAGTCTCGTTTGAAATAATCTGGGCTAAGTCTAAAAGCATCTCAGCAGCAGCATCCTGTGCCTTGGCCTCAAAATGCAACAGGAACAGGCTCAGGACAAGAAGTGTCTGGGAAGCCAAGCTGGAATCAGAGCCTACTGTAAGCTCTGCCATCCTCGTGGCAACCCTGGCTGTGAATTCCATGGAATCATGGAGTGGTTTGGGTTGGAAGGGACCTCAAAGCTCATCTCGTCCCAACGCCCTGCCACGGGCAGGGGCACCTTCCAGAGGGCCACACAATCCTTTGGCCTCCACTGGAATTCTTGGCATGAACAGCCAGGCTGGAGCACGTCTGTGAAATGTAGATGGGCCTGTCTGAAGCCACAGGCTGGATTCTTCACAAGGGTTTTTAAATTAAGAGCTGTGAACAGGCTTTTATGAGGGAACTCCAGGAACTGCCCCAGGAGCAGAAGTGCAGCTCTGCCCTCCCCAGGCACTGCTCAGGATCCAGTAACCCTGGCTCCAGGACACGTGGATGGGTTTAGCAGAGAACCTGCAGCAGTTGGAGGAGCATTTCCAGGCTCAGGGTGCCCTGGAGGCGCTCACAGCTCATGGATCCAGGAGGTCTCTGTCTGGCACCTTTCTGGCAGCACCAGAGGAGTTCCCAGTCTCCCACTTCTCCCTGCACGCAGACACCCCCTCAGCTCTTCAGTTCCCCTCCCAAATTGCCATCCCTTGTGTCCCTAAACCCATCCAGCACCACCTCAGGGCAAGTCTCAGGCGTTCCCACCTTGCTGGAGAGAGGATCCCCACTGCTGTGCCCGGCACCAGCCACTCCAGAGCGGGGAGTTTGAGCAGAACCCTCCCCTTTTCCAGCCTCCTCCTGCACAGCTCTGTAGTTCTCCAGGGCCAGGCTCACGCTGGGGACAGTGGCAGTGTGAGCCACTCTCAGTGTCTTCTTGGACCTGAGCCTTTGGTAGCAGAAGAGGAGGGACAGGACCAGCGTGTCGATGAGCAGCTCAAACATTTCCACCACAGACAACACCGAGGAGCCAAACCAGAGGCTCCACTGGCTCCCCATGCTGGACAGCAGCAGATTCTCCTGTGGAAAGAGTCAGAGGGTTGTGTTTATCAGGCACAGCAGAGCTCTGGGAGCAGGAAATCATTGCTGCTGCCATCCAGGGAGGGAATCAGGTGTAAAATGGGAAAGCTCCAAGTCTCTTCCCTTAGGAGAGTATTCCCATGCTGGCAGCTGTAAATAACCCTCCCTCCAGCCATCCTAACACCCCAAAACTGATGGCAGGGCACAGTGTTTGGAGCTGAGGTGGTGGAACCTACTGAGAGCAGAGGAGACTCGTTCACAGACTGGTAGTTGAGCTGCTGGTAGAAGATGGTCACCTTGGCAATGTCCTTCCTGGATGGGAGAGAGGGAGCAGTTAGGGATGGTGGCACATCACCTGGCATTCACCTGCTGGTTCCTAGGCAAGAGAGGTGTCCCCACACCCACAAACCTTCTTCCTGAGGGTGTTCAATGTGGAAAAAAAGCTCACGGGACTCAATGTCTCACAGTGCTGTGAGGAGAGACTTGGACAACCCAGCACGTTTTTACTCTTGTCCCCCCTTCCCAGCCTTAACACCTACAAATTGTGGGAGGACGAGGAGTCAACCCAGAGTTTCCACAGGGACTGACCTGTTGCTGGTGGAGTTATACCCGTTCTGGTGCCTCAGAGCCTGGCGGACCCAGTCCTGCAGCAAAGAGGGGTGTTAGTGGCAATCCTGCCTGTGGAGCTTTTCTCTGGGGGTTTTTAGCAATAAAATGGCAATTGCAAAGAATTAAAAAGTGCTGTAATTGGCTGATTTATAACACACAGTGACAGCTATCAAGCACTTGCCACATTTGCCAGAACATCAAGGAAACACACACTGATGTTTCAGGTGTGCAAATCATCCTGGTTCATTATCCTGCCTTTAATTTCCTCTTTTAAAGTGCACTGGTTGTGTTTACATCTCCATTATCACCTGCAGGGATTAATGACCATCAGAACAGGAGAAACACTCACCTGCTGACTCACAGAGAAGCCCTGCAGCACCCCACACACAGCAGCAGGGCTGAGCTGTCACCCCACAACTCCCACTGGGAGCAGAGCCATTAACCCCACTTTGGAGGTGGGAAGTGAGGCAGGGAGGTTGCTGAAGGTCATCAGGAGGTTTGGGATGGGTCAGGGATTGGCTGAACCTCTCCAGCACCTGAGTCTGGCAGCTTGGAGCACCCTGGGCTGCTGGAAGGTGCCCCTTCCCATGGCAGGGGGTGGAAACAAGTGATCTTTAAGGTCCCTTCCAACCCAAACCAACTCTAGGATTATATTATTTGATTTAACTACAAGGTCATTCCCAGATTTTAGGCCAGTCTGCTTTCTTTGCTGCCACCCAAGTTGTTTTCACCCTTAATTTTACTGTTCAACAGCCACAGAAAGGGCAGAATCCCCCCAAAACTCTCAGGGGCTGGGCAGTACCTGAGACTTTGCTGATGGCCATTTTGCTGTCCCAGCTGACACCTTGTAGAGGTTTTCCCTGGGGAGATAAAAAAAAGGAGATGATGATCACAGGGACTCCTGCCACGAAGGAGTTTAACAATCCCAACTCCTGCCCAAAGCAAAAGCTCCTGGGAAAGCTCTTGAGGTCCTTGGAAAAGCTTTCCAAGTCAGCTTAGAAAATTAAAACCAGAGGCTGCCTGAAAAACTGTTCAGGTCAGGAGGAAAACTGGAATGGTTTCAAAATCCTGGCATTTTTGATACATTCAAAAGGAAAATATTTGGTATTTTGCTTTAAAACAGCGTCTTTCCATTTTGAAACCGACCCACAATAAAAAAAAAAAAGGTGAAACTAAAGTGGTAAAGGTTGAGAAATGACACAAAATACCTTGGTTTGGGCTTTAATAAAACACTGTATCATGATTAAAACTATTTCCCCTCCTCGCTGTCCCGGCCATACAAAGTTAATTTAATTAATTTGTCTGATACCACCTTTTCCCTTTCCCATCATTCTGGGCTCAAACATCACACAGAAACATCTCTGGTTCAGGAAAAGCCAGCTGATCCCTAAATTTTCCACTCAGTTGCCCTGGTGGGATTTATCCCCCCTTCCAAGCTGGCATTTCTGAGCTCTGCTTTCGGGACCCACCTGCAGGGTTTGGGGCACTGGTCAAAGCAGTTCAGGTGGTGATTTCTGAGCCTGTTGTAGAGCTGGTAAAAGCAGTGCCCTGGGGAAAGGAAGGGAAGGAACACACTGAGACCCTTTCCTCTCCCTCTGGAATGGCTCCAGAGGAAGTTCACCCCCTGTGAGGATCTGCTGAGGGTGGGCCACCAGGAAACCAGGAGGGTTCGTCCAAAGCTTCGTCTCAGAATCATGGAATGATTCAGGGATTCATGGAATGATTCAGAAGGTTTGGGTTGGGAGGGACCTTAAAGATCATCCAGTTCCACCCAGGGACACCTTCCACTAGCCCAGGTTGCTGTGCCAGGCCCTCCCCACCTTCCCAGGGAAGGATTTCATCCATGTGCTTCCCACACCAGCACAGCCACCAGTGTGGAGAAGATGAAGGAGTTTGACCTTCCATTGATGTCCTTAATAAGGAGTTTTTGTCACCAGCTTGATATCCATGAATAACACAGACAGGTGCCTGTCCCCCACTGGATTCAGGGAACATTTGGACAATGCTCTCAGGCATGGGGTGGGATTTTTGGGGTGAGTACTGCAGGAGGGTGTTCCCTTCTCCAAGGGGGACAAGGCCAGCAGTCCCTGGCTCTTACCCCAGGCAGGCTGCTTGTTGTAGTCACAGTACTCAGCCCCCGGGGGCAGGGGGTAGTAGTAATAGCCACAGCCACATTTCTGAACCATGATGTGCTGGAAGCAGGAGTGCAAACAAGCCTGGAAAATAAAGAAGGCAAAAAGAGAGCGGATAAACCAGGAATTCACCCTCCCAGTGTGGAGGATGCAGCTCCCAGGAGACGAGGCACGGGTTTTGTTACTGCAAAAAAAGACACCAGCCACCGTGATGTGAAAGGTTTCGCTTCTCATTCCTTGATTTTACGTTCTGGGAGACAGAATCTTCCCAGCTCCCTTCTTTTCGAGGTGCCCCGGGGCTCAGCCAGCAGTCCCACAGTACCTGCAGGGTGTAGGAGTTGTTGTACAGCAGCTTCACATCCACATCATCCCCGTTAGTTGTGCATTTCCCATAATTGCCGCCCAGGCGATTCACCTCATCCTGTGGACACACAAAAGGGTGATTAGCGAGCGTTAATTGGGCACCCTCCAAACCTCGCTCCAGTGAGGCACAAGAGCAGCAGAGCTACACCTTGATAATAAATATGAAGTATCAGGGCAGAGGTGGGAGACCATCAGTCCAACCCCTGGCCCTGCACAGACACCACAACAAGCAGCAACTCGTCCTGTCCAAATAACCAAATCACTTCTGGAAGTTCTCCTCCCAATATAATCTCATTCTCCTGCAACGAGACTTAAGAGGTGCAAAAGTCTCAGTGTAAAACAAATCAGGCCCCAATTTGAGGACAGAAAAGGCCACATGTGGAATGATTTTGGTTTCACCCACGGGAGCCTGAGCACAGCAAAGGGAGAAAAGGGGTTTGTGTGAATATACACTGAGGCAAGGAGAGGACAGGAGCGGGTCAGTCGTGCCAGCTCCTCACAGCTCTGCCAAAAGAGAAGGAGGAACAAAGCCCTGGAGCCAGGGGCCAACCTGCTGGATGCCAATGGTGGTGGCAATGCCTGGTCTGATGTCAAAGCCCTCGTGCTCCAGGAAGGGGGTCTGGTTGTGGTTGTGGATCATCACCTTCACGCCCGCCACTGTGGACAGGAGCGGGATGTGATCCTTCTGCTCCGCTCTCAGGATCAGGGACAGGCCTGCAAAGCAGGGACAGGGGAGCACATGACAACCTGCTCTGGGCCCAAAACCAGCACCAGCACTGCTGCAGCTCCCAGCACTGACCAAACTGCTGCCTCAGCTCACAGGAGAGCCATTCTTTGTCCTGGGAGAGCTGGACAGGGGTCAGGTAGAAACTGCACCAGCCTGTTCCAAAACTGCCATAATACCACAAAACACTGCCATAATACCATAAAACACTGAAATAATACCATCATATGCTGCACCAGTATCATATACTGCAGTAATGACTGTAATAATCCTGTTTGAAAACAAAAATAACATTCTTGCTCTGAGTTATGGCTGATGTGACCCATCACACAGAGGAAGCAAGCAAAGAATCTGTGCCACCAGACTAGAAGAGAAGAATAAATATGTCAGAATGGAAGACATATTAATCCATAGCCAGATTATATTAACTTATAACTAACATACCATATGGAATTCCTGGCTTTGTAGCTGTCCAGAAGGGGTCTGTTCCCTTGCTGTTGAAGGTGTAGCAGCTCCCAAAGACCGGGTGGTGAAAGTGGACGTAGTCGCTGAAACCAAGAGAGACGTTGACGGGGTTTGATTAATTACCAGTGCAGGGCATGTTTGGCCCGTGGGTGTGCAGGGGCAGGAGGGGAGCTGGGAGCTGAAATCCCTGTCCCAGCACACCTGGGCCTGCAGGGCTCCCCATCGTACTGGCACGAGTAGACCATGTCTTCTATTTGCTCCTCGTGCTCGGAGATGTTGATGATGACGGGCAGCTGGGACATGATGTTCATGTAGTGAAACCTGTACCACTCCAGAATGGCATCCATCCCCGAGGAGTAAGTCTTGTAGAAGCAATTCCCGCCTGTGGCATTGCACTTGGGGGGCAAGGAAAGGGAGGAGACGTTCAGCACGGGCAGCACGTGGCAGAGATCCCAAAGAGGCAATACTGGACACAGGGATGAGGGGAAACTCTGGGGTTTTTCCTCAGAGGGTGAAGTCTGCGATGATTTAGAATGGCTGAGGTTGGAAGGAACCTCTGGAAGCACCTTGTTGTGTGTGAGCAGCTTCTCTGCCTGGAGATGCATCAGCTGAGCTCAGGGACATGAGGACAGGAGGAGGGAGCAGGCAGGTGAACTCCAGAACCTCGGGAGAGGGAATGACAGGCCTGGTGGGAATTCTCTGCAGCCCATGAATCATGAACAGAGCCCTGGGACACTTTCCCTGCTCTTACTCAGGCCTCAGACAGGTGAACACCCACAGGTCCTGGTGAAAGTTTGCCTGGTGCAGGACTCCAGGACAGGGCAGGAGGATGATAATCAGGCAAAAATTGCTGCCCTTTCCAGCCACGTCAATCCAAGCTTCTACTCCTGGGTCATCCAGGTTTTTGACAGGAAGAATCTGAAGGATTTGCATTTTCCTCCAAGGGCACAGACACACATTCATTGTATCCACCCTCTTGATTTGTTAACTGCTGTGTTTTGTTTTATCTGCAGCATTTCCAGTAGCACAGCACTTGGAACTGAGGGTTCCTCCAGGCTGTTCTATCATTTCTGGGGTCACCTGCTAAATCCCCATTTTAGAAAGGGCTGCAGTGATTCCCACAGCCTCTTCCTACCATTCCCTGAGGAACTTGTCACTGCCAGAAGGACTTCACAGGCTGGGCTGGGGCAGTTCACTGATGTTGCTGCTGTTTCTACTTCACAGCAACCCTCACAATCAGCATAAAATGATGGGCAGGGATGGACTGAGGCAGGGGAAAAAAAAAACATCCTCCAATCTGTCATTACACAGCTCTGAAACGACTTTTTTTCTCTTTTTAATGAGCCTTGTGAGATCTTTTATGGCCCTGAAAAGCCTCCCCTGGGGCTTCCACCCATCCTCTCTGCCCCTAGGTCCATTTAACCTCTCTTGGGCTCTGGTGCAGGGCTTTGCTGGGCTCCTGCCCCACCATGGACCCTGTTGATGCCTAATTTCACATCCTGAGCTTAAACCTGCCCCATCACCAGGAACTTCCCTGCTGAGCTGGACTCTTGCTTGGACCTGGATGCCCCCTGTGAGTTTTCCCTGCTTGTTTTGCCTCTTTTTTTGGGGGGGAGGGGTGGGCTCCCATCCTGCCCTGGACAGGGGGAGCAGCAAGTCCTTGCAGGCTGTGCCTGGACGCAGGTGAAGCCTGGAGGAGGACACACTCACCAGCCTGAAGCCCACGCTGGAGTGCTTCTTCCCTGACCTCAGGTCGGTCGTCCTCAGGAGGGAGAAGTTTTGGCTCAGCCTGAAGCTCGACCTGCTGAGGTTCCCCACGCCGGACAGGTCCTTGACGTGGACGTTGCCCTCGTGGACGTGGAACAGCCTGGCTGAGGTGTTGATGCCGTACAGGAAGGTGATGGATTCCTCTGCCATGCGGTCCAGCTGCACCAAGTGCTCGCTGACCAGCTCGAACCTGCCAGGAGCACAGCGAGCAGCCACATGTGAGCACTGCCATTCCTCTCAGACAGAGGCACTGCACTTGGTGTGCTCTCAGTGCCTCTGGAAGGGCTGTTCTGCTCCCTGCAGAGCCTGATGTGTGGCTGAGAATACCCAGCAGTTCTGGTGCCTGTGCTTAGCACACCAATACATTCATTTATCGGGAGCTCCAGGAGCTGAATTTCCAGTTGTTGGCTCCTCCGCTGCAAAGCTCAGAACATGCAGCTCTGCAGAGCTGCACAAACTGGCCTTCCTGTCAGCCAGCTAGCTAATTATTCAAAGGAAATTACATAATTCCTTCACTGTGTAATGTGAAACTTGGTGATAACTTGGCCACTGCTGTGGGAGCCTTGTCTGACAAGCAGAGCCACACAGACTTCCACACGAGCTGCACTTTTGCCTTATTTGCTCTGTTACCTCCATCTTATGCCATTGCTGTGGAGTAAAAAATTAAGGAGGCTCAGCTTTGACACACGTTATTCCAGACACCAGGAGTTCAGCTGGAGGAACATGCACAGCAGCCACGTTTTGATCAGGGAAAGGCTGTTTTTATCAGAGCACAACATCAGCCAGCAACTCCACACCAAGGCAGAGTTCCCTCTCTCCTGACTCACAGCGTGGAATTAACTGCTACACAATTCCCAACAAGATCTTATCCGACTCTTGCACAATTCCCGACAAGATCTTATCCCCAAAACCAGCTTGGGAATAACAACAGTCCCTTTCCACCTCCCTGAGGCAAAGACCTCCCTCTCTGTCTCCGGGGGCTGCAGTTTGGAGGTCCCTGACCCTTCCTGACCGCCCGAGGGTCGGGGGGAAAAGCCCAGGATACCTGTAGGGATCCAGGTTGCAGATGGTGATTGCTGGGAACATCTTGGGCTCTGAGTGCATGGACATGGTGAGGACCACGGGGTAGGCCCAGTACTGGCTGAACATGAGAGCAAACTGCCAGTAGAGCATCCCAAAGCTGGCCAGCAGCAGCAGGGTCCAGAAGGCTGTTTTCATCCTGTTGCTGCCCGAGCACACCAGGCGGATGGTGCCGTGGATGGTGGTGTTCTTACAGAAGAACTCGAACATGTCCTTGAAGGAGTCATAGAACTCAATCAAACCTTCCTCCTTCCCTTCTTCCCTCGCCACTCCCTGCTCCATCCTCTACGTGTCTTTCTGTCAAAGAAGATCCCCCCCCCAAAAAGATATTGTGTTAGAACGACCACAACCCATCCATGGGTTCCTCCAAACAGGCCCTGGGGAGTTTGTCCTTGGAAAAATCTGGCAGTAAGTGTGAGCAGAGACTCCTCTGCCTTTCCAGAGCGTGGACACACCAGGAAGCAGCAAAGAGGTCAAGCCCTCTGCGTGCTGCTGACGAAGAAATCGAGGTGTTTGACCGCACTGACAAATGACTTCTCTGCCCGTGTGGGCACTCAAAGCCGACGTGACTAATGCACAGCCTGCCCAGGAGTCTGCAGCCACAGGGGTGGGTTGTTTTCTTCTTTCTAAGAACCAATATTTAACTCTGTGTCCACACAGACCTGCAGTTCACTACCCTGAGTGGGTTATTGCGGCCCGTGGGTCGGAAACCAGGCTGGCTCAGAACCAGCAACGTGGCTCCACCCTCGTGTCAAGGAATTGGGGTAAACCCACTTTTCAAGGGAGGGAAAGGGGCAGATCAGAGCCTGGTTCCCTTTCTTTTTTTTTGCTATGTGATCTCTCATCCTGCAGAATAACCAGGATTCATTTCTGCCACCCCGGGAATCTCTTCCAAGGTGAAACAGAGCCGGTGTTTCGGAGTTCAGAGGAGCAGAATCAGCTACTTAGGAAAGAAAGTGGGGGAAAACACCACCTGAACTAAAACCACAGAGGGGGTGAACCAAGTTAGGATGTGGGCAAAGCATGGTAGATATTACTTGAAATAAAATGCTCTGGGGCTGTTTCTGAAGAGCACCAAAATCTTAATTACTGCTGTTAACAGCTCTTTTGCCACTCATCTCTTTCCTAAGTTGCTTCTCCCAGGCATCTAAAAACCTCCTCTCTGTTTTACAGGAGGGAAAAGGAAGCACAGAACTGAAAAATCGCTTAACAAGAGCGGCAGAACCAGAAATCCAAATCCACCTGTCCTTTGTCCCAGTAAGTAAAACATCTCCTGTGCTGCCCCAGAGAATTCCAGCCTTCATGTTGAACGTTATTTCTGCTCCCAGGTTTTAGTCTGAGGGCACCCCCATGGGTTCTGGGGCCAGTTTGGGACACTGGGCTGCTGGTGACAGAATTCCACGGGCTGAACACGACACCAGGTCCTGCAAGGTGTGAGTTTCCAACATTACAGCACTCTGTGAATCACCTGCCTATTATGCTATTAACAAAAGTTTACTGAGGACAACACTTTGGGCCAACCTTAGCTCCAAATAAAAACCTTACAGGAGCAGAGGCTGAAGGCAAGGAGGGCACAAATAACTCAAGAATTGTGATGAAATGAAAGCTTAAGCTCCTCATCCATCTCACTACTCAGCCTTGCTCTAATGAGAAAAAAAGCAGAATAAAAGGCCACAGTTACCAAAAGGGAAGGCTCAAAGAATATATCAAACATGGGTTTTTTTGATGTATCATTTTGAATCTAAAAAAAAAATCCAGCTCTAAGGGGTCAAGCCCTGGCTTTCAGAGACAGCCCACAGTCTTCAGACATTCTAAAGCTGAGCTTTTAAAGCCATGGCCAGTTCACCCCAATCAAATCTGCATTCTTAAAATAACTGGAATGAAAAAAAAAAATCATATGATCATGCAAAACAACCCAGAGGGAATCTGTCAGAGCACACGTGTGCATGGGCAGCAGCACAATCCTCTCCACCTCTAAATTACCCCACCACTAATTTACTGAACACAGCAATTGGGATTTAACAAAACCAGCTGCCTGTCCTGCCTGTGGGAAGTGCCTGGAAAAGGCTGCAGGTTACAAGGAATCAGTGGCAAACAAAATGATGCTCCTGGATCATCACAGCAAACACAGATTAATGTCATATTTACCCACAGGTGTCTCTACAGCCACAGATCAAGCACAGATATACAGAAATACACAGGAAAACAAGCAGATTACACCCACACACACACACACATACACTGTACCTTGGCAGAAATTCTATCTTTGAGTGTTTAGAGAAGCCACTAAACTCAGCCCTGGGCTTTACCCCGAGCAGAAGGAGATGACGAGTCCTGGTCCAAAGCTCCCCGATTTCTAAGTGAAGATACATGGGGAGCTGTCCAGCCTATATGGATCAAATTGATGACATCAAAAGGGGCAGGACTTAAGAAACAGATCATGGAAATTATTCAAAGCATGATCCAGGGAATAATAGGAAGTGAATAAACTGGACAAACAAGTTAACACGAAGGTTACGCTGGAGTTAAAGTTGGGTTGAGTGCTGGTGGTGTGTTCATCTTCTTTTTTTTTATACCCCCCCCCAATTATTAGAATGGCTTTGTAGCCATAATTCCTGCAAATATCCAGGGAAATAACCACAAGGTTCTTTCCACTCTGGACTTTCCCATCAAGGGAGCAGCTCCTTCCTGCCTTCTTCCCATGTTTTCCGGAGCCTCGCACGATGCCAAGGGGTAATTGGAGCCATTAAGGTTTCCACAGGTGTGCTTGAGGAATTACATACCTGAGTGTAATCTAAGGGATCACCCACTCAGGCCAAGGCAACACGTGGCCATGGATTTTCTTCCTGCTTCTCCAAGGACACTGCTCATCCCTCGGGGGCTCTCCCATCCCCATTGGAATTCTGTCTATTCCCTGGGAAGGGGCTGAATGGACCACGCTAATTTAAGTCAGGATGCCCTGGTTTTGTAACACTGCTCAGCTAAGACCTGCAGAAGTGGTGCAGGAGGGGATTCAGGGCTCTGGGAGAGCTCAAAGCCCCTTGGATTGATTAATTCTGACACATGCCCACCAGGAAAACAGCTCTGCAAGGGGTTTGTGAGCAGCTTGTGATAAGGAAATATTAATACTCTGGATACAGGGGATGTTTAGAGCCTCAAATCAGCCCAGCAGAGCTCCTGCCTGCCTTCCAAATCCATCCAGAACTGGCTTTTCTCTCACAGTGGAAGCTGTGAAATAAGACTGAAATTCCTTGTGAAATTGGATTCAAAGAGAAGGGAGAAATGACTCCTCTGATTTGGACTGATTTCAATCCCATTTACGCTTTGGACAACATAGATTTACTCAGGAGCTTAAATTAAAGATCCAGGAAGAGGCCAGAGACCATCAGTCACACACACAAAAAAATCTCCAAAATCAGCAAAAGGGACAATGATAGTGTCATTTTAGAAAACCAAAACGTGCAGAACGGTCATCTCAAATTTTTAAATGGTTATTCTGAAAGAAGCGAATCCTCTTAACCAGCTGGTTTTTATTGGTTTCTACCCCCTTCATCTTTGGTATTAACAGGAAATGCCACAAAACATATATGG
>JAWWES010000168.1:8439-22182 GCA_035583135.1 Lophotriccus pileatus
ACTTTAAGCTCTTTTCTCGTGCTGCCTTCCAAGCTTTCTAGAGAGGGCAGGTATGTATGTAGAGGCAAAGGAAGGCATTGTGATACCCAGTCAGCCCAGTAAAGTGACAATCTTTCAAGCCACTTTGCATACTGATTTTAAAAAGGCAAATAAACTGACAGAGGTAGCAATATACATTTATAGAGTCACAGACCAGGGTACAGGTAAATCTTAAATTGTTACGAACAATACATTTCTTAGCTTACAGAACTCAAAAATATATTTATGATAGAATCATGGAATGGTTTGGGTTGGAAGGGACCTGAAAGATAATCTTGTTCCAACCCCCCTGCCATGGGCAGGGAGACCTTCCACTATCACAGGTTGCTCCAAGCCACACCCAAACTGGCCTTGAACACTTCCAGGGATGGGGCATTCACAGATTCTCTGGGCAACCTGTGCCAGGACCTCACCACTCTCACAGTAAAGAATTTCTTCCTAATATCTAATCAAAACGTCCCCTCTGTCAGTTTAAAGCCATTCCCCTTGTTCAGTGACAAGCCCTTGTCAAAAGTGACGTTAATTTCTGAAGACTCGACAGTTTGATTTCGTTGTTGTTGCCATCGAGGTTAGACAATCTACGTCTTGTTCCTTCTAGCCAGAAGAGAGCTCAGTCCCTATTCAGGACCCTCTTCCTGAGGAGCCGGAGCCTGGACAGGACCACATCCCAGTCTGCATAGGCACCTTCCAGGTGACGTGTCACTTCTGCAGCCGAGGGGTAGCTCTGGCGGCCGTGGAGCACGCGCCAGTTATCAAACGTCACTACGTCTCCTGGAAAGAGATTGCACGAGGTTCAACAGCTGGAATGTCATAGTGGATTCCTTCAAACAGACAGGGAGGGGGGCTCATATCAACAGTTAGGGAGCGATAGTTTCAGGTAGCTCAGCTGGAGATACACTCCAACAACGCAGTCATTTTAACTTAGCTGGTCATTCTCAACCAGAGGGCAGGTCCTTTTTGAAGTCTTTTTTCTTGTAGAACCAGGAGTTAAAGAGCAGAGTGGTAGAGAGCTCATGGTGAGAAAAACAAGACTTGAGGAGAAAGACAGCTACAGCAAATCCACACGGGTGAAATAAGAACGTGTGAAATAAATAAAATAGATGAAAGCCACTGGGATGCTTTTTATTTGATCAGTCTGGTATTATTTGTAATATACACATCCTGTGTTACTACCCCTGTTAAGAGAATTCTATGGGAACAAAGCCATTGAAAGCTAGGAAATCACTGAATTAAGGCTAGAATGCCAATTTAATTTTTCTCCCTTGTGTGCCACCATTATGATAAATCTCTAATTAAATAACCTTACAGTCTTTCTTTTCTTCTCCCCATTCCCTCTACCACCATTTTGGTGCATTAATCGATGGGTTGAATGTCACTAATGGAATGTAAGGTATTTGTTTCACTGGATCTTACACATTATTTTATTGCATGTTCCCAAGAGCAAGAGATTAATTTCCTCATAGACATTTTGAAGACACGTCACAGGACAAGGCACTCAGATACACTAATGAATTTACTTTTGTAACATCACTTGAGAGACGAGGGACTATTCACATCCTTATTTTATAGCTGGGGAATGAAAGAGGAGATACAATTCCCATCTGTGGTGCTATTGATATATCAATTTCCAATACTGTATGTATGTAAAATGTAGTTTTGGAGGTAGCATAAGGATACATTGGACTAATCAATAGAAAAACTCTATTCTTGCACTATTTTATGTCTTTATAATGTAACAATGGCAAAAGAAATCTATGAGATGAGCATAAGACCTGCAGTATGAAATAAAAGTCGATAGAAGGACTGAAATTTCCTCTCAGTACTAGTGCTAACAGTGCTCAAGTGTTTTAACAGTTAGGAAAAGCACAAATTGTTGAGAGGAGAAGCAACTTACTGACCTGGTTTCAGCTTGTAAGTAAACTTGTGTTCTGCACTGTTTAATAAATCATTGAATTCCTTTAGAGCTGCATAAAACGGCCTCACTTTTTCAGCTGGTACGTCAAACACGGCGTCTCTTGTTGCATTATTATAATTGATGCGAACTGCTTGGCCTCTGGAATCTATGCTGTGAAACAGAGGGGAGGAAAAAAGGCAAGGAAAGGGAAAAGGAAAGAGGAAGGGGAAGAGAAGGGAAAGGGGAGGAAAGGAAAAGGTATTCTGTTGTTATTGAAACATTGTACCATGGTTAAACGACAACTGTCAGTATGTTTCAATAGTGAAATTCAGATTTTTATTGGGTTGAATTTTGATAATTGAACCTAATTAGGAAAAGGGATAATCAGGAGAAAGTGCAAAAAAAATTATATTACATACCCTTTAATTATAGAATCATAAAATTTTTAAAATCATAAAAGAATATGAACATCTGCATTTGATCTTTTGACAGTATATAGTTCTTAATCTAAACATTTCAAATTATGGCCTCTCTTTGGCATGATACAGATGTCACATTGTCTGGCACTTAGTAACAGACTTGTCTGCTGCTAACCCATGCCTGTGCCAAGGAGTTGCTCTAATTACCACCACTTCTTGCAAATAAGTGGTACAATGCACAGAACAAGTCATACATTGGCAAAAAAACCCATAAACAAAAATCCCACTAAAATCCAGAACTACAGACCAAGTTAAACCAATGTTTTCCCACAAGGTGGCAGGAGCAGACCTTTTTCTCCCAAAATGTAATTCACAGCACAACAAGGATTTTCTTTTTAGGTCTTGTTAGGTCTTGTTTAGGTCTACTCACTCTATAATCCTTTGTTTACAGTGCACAGCAAAATCACAGTAGTCCACCCCAACATCAGTGTAGTCTACAGCAGTAGAGGACAGGATCTGATACGCCTCGGGATTTTGTTCCTTCAGCTTGTTGCATACATGGAATCCATCCACAACCTCACTTTCACCTCCTGCAGCTGTTTGCTTTATACAGTGGAGAAACTGAACCTGGAATGAATTAACGGCTCATTTTAAAAAGTAATTAGCTTGCATATTTAACAGCTCATTAGTATCAGTTCCCTCATAGCTGTGTTTCTTTTTTTTTTTTTTTGAGTTGTTGTTGGTTTTTTTCCATCAAAAGCCTGAGTTCCCATTTACTGCAGCTTCAAAACACTCTGCCACTACTACCACAAAGGAAGAAAATTAAAGCAGCATGTTCATAAATCCATCCCCTTTGGGATATACTCTAATGGTTGCAACCTGTAGGTCAGTGGCAAAGTGGTCTCACTTCTTTCCTTTGAGTCCCTCTTTTAGCAGTCACATAGTTTTAAATGCACTGCTGTCTTATGTCAAAAAGGAGGAGTAGCTTTGTCCTGCAAAAACAAAACCTGTTGTGAATTATCCACTCAGACAGGGGAAAAGGTGGCTCTCAGAGAAGGCAACAGGGCCAGTGTCTCTCTCATAAAGTAGGATTAAGACAGTTTCATTTCACTTCAGAGTGAATTTGCCAAGGTGTAAGATGGAGCAGAAAGCCTAAACTGGGCTCTTGCTTGCACTGGTGTAAGCCTGAGCTGCTGACACAAGCAGTTAAACTCCCCGTGGCTTTGGAGAGTCCAGCATCACCCAAAGTGTAATCACTCATCTTGCAAACCACACAAAATATACCTGTCATACCAAAGGTTGTTACCTTTGTCACTTGGCCCCCCTTCCATGATGGTGAGGTATTTCTGAGGCCACTGGGAGGAGAAAAAAAGAACCCAACAAAACCAAAAAACCAAACAAAACCAAAACCAAAACAACCAAAAAAACCAAAAGCAAAACAACAAACAACAAACCTCAGGAGAAGAAAGAAGAGCAGAGAACACGGTTTGCTCTCCTTACCAGCTGAACCCACAGACCTTGCTGGTGGTGATGAAGGTGGAAACTGAAGCTGTGGGCAGGGCACTGCGCTCCCACTGAAGGGAGCACCAGGCAACAAGTTGTTTTGTGGCCACAGCTGGCCTTGCATGAGGTAAGCACAGCTTGGCCCTGCTAAGGAGGGCTGCAGTGTTGTATGTCACGTTATGGTCCTATGAAATCCTAAAACAATGTTTACTGGACAGTTCTGAAAGTAATCATTATCCATCTAAACACAAGTCTTCACATATTTGTAATAAATACGTTTAAGGAATTCCAATATTGTGTAATAGCTAGATATATAAAGAAAACTGCACATTTGGGACAGTGTTCATAAACAATTCAATGTACTTTAATACTTTTATTTCTTACAAGCACGTTTGAATGAAAAATGTTACGCTCTTTTTCTCATGTTTCACAGTAGAGTGTGAGCTTTGGCACAGACAGGAGAATGAGATAATTCACATCTGCTCTCTATTAATGAAGTGCTATTCCATTCTTACTCTACATCAACACTATCTAAATGATGGAAAGGTAATTTAGTGTGAAGTATTTAGGACTTACCTGCGGGTAAATCACATTGGCTTTTTCTTTAAGCACAGAAACAACAAAGTACTCCACAGCAAGAGAAGGGCAAGTTTTATAGGTGCAAACTTTTCCAGCATTATCTTTGTTTCTTTTTACCTGTTTCTACTACTTTCCAGTTCTCTGGAATTATGTGAATTATGCAGATTACCCTTTCATATGACAGAGACTGGGTGAAAATATATTTTTTGTGGTTGTCCATCTTTAAAGAATGGTATTTTTGGGGGGTCTGTTATGAAAGGGCAAACAAGTGTCTATCTTGTATCAATTCACAGAAAACAGAGTATACCATCTTAATATTTCTTCCTCTATTCCCTTCCTGAACAGATGAGTCCTAAAATGTCACAACTTGACTACAGCATTTAGACACCTAACTTTTATAATATAATGAAAGCAGTATTAAAAGCACATACAGGGCTCTAAAGTTTTCTCATATGGTAATATTTTCAACACTTTGTGAATTTAATTTAATCATTATGGGACACATAAGGGGCTTATTCTGCTGAACTTATACTGCATATATTGCATGCCCATGTGTATATATTATATTATATGTATACTGATACATTGTTATTTTTACATTGCTATTTTATGACAAAATCCAGAGTCACTGAATGCTAACCATATTTCACACTGTAGGAACACTTCCCTTTCCCCTTTTGTGGGCTGAAAAAGTCAGTAGATTCAACTCACCCCAGGTGGATGATGCAGAACCGGGTAATCAGTGTGAAAACAGAGTTTCCCAGTTGTATAAGCTACATTGTTAGCATCTGCTTTGTCTTGCACTTGCCAAGTTGGTCTTCATAATGAAAAGGAAAAGAGAAAACATGTTGGAACAGCATACTAGACACACTGAAACTGTGAAATCACAGTGGAAAAGAGTAATTTCATCTTTGAACATGAAAATATTTTAAAGTTATAAAGAAATAAGGATTTAGCAGTGTCCCTTCACCCCAACAAAGGCTTATTTCAGCAGTTCTAGATAAACTTCAGTATTCCAAGGGACCTGTACCTAGAAGAATGATGGCTTTCCAGAGGTGGCTCTTTGCTGAATGTAAAGGCCAGTTGAAGGCACGAACCAAGAGGCTTCTGGCAGGAGAAATCATCATCTTAGTACTGAGGCTTCAGAAATAAGCAAGTTGAAGTTGGCCCATTTCTTTTTATCAACCTTTTGCTTTCCTCTGCCACATGCAGCACATTATCAACGAAATATAAAATGGATAAAGGCTACGTAACTTTCCCCAAGACTTATTTTTAAGGCTTCATAATCTTAGAAAATATAGAGTAATTATCTTTGCAGGAAGATCTTTCCTATAACTTAAAGACTTGTTGCTGTAGGAAAATGTCTGGATGAAAGACTCTGAAACTTCTTCCCTTTCTCTGACACTCTCTAGCCCCATTTTTTTTTGGGTACATAGTGTCTGTCTGGGAATTTGACTTGTGAAATACTATAGATCAAATATATTATGTTTCAGATGGTGTATGTCTAGCTTTACTTCTTAATAACAGTTTAAAAAGAAAATATGCTAGAGAATATGCATACAAAAATTATTTATATACAGGATACAAACACTTTTGTTTGTCGGGTTTGAGTGGTATTTAGTACAGAAACTATGCAAAATGCTAAAACTAAATTTCTTCACTTGCCAGAGGGAAAAGCCCCTTGAATATTTGCAAATGTGTTTAACTGCCTGGGAGAAATAGCTTTGATTATTTGGTACAGCAAATATTCATCACTACATGACCTCACTACTCAAGTATGATAATTTCAACCACACTTTCACAGTTCCCAGTTTGACAGCCAAAAACCAGCCCCTTATATCATCCTTGCCCTTACTGTTGAAGGCAGCTAGGTTTGCTCCATCTTTAATTTTAATAGGCTAGAGCGTCACTTCATGGTTCTAAAAAAAATTTAACACATTTTAATTTTCTCACTGATATGCAATGTATAAAATTGCATAAAATTGCTGGAGTGGTAATACTCTATAAAATCATTACAAGGTTTTGCAAAAGCAGTCAGTGCTTTTGTGCTGTCGGGGTTTGCGAGGGGATCTGGTCCCCTGGAGCTTTCCTTCCATACAGGGAGCTTTGGTCAAAGCTCAAGTTACTGACTTGAAGTCAGAGATGTTAATAGGGAGCTCAGCACTGAATCTGAAAAAATCAACTTCACTTTGTCTAAGTCCCAACTGAGCTGAAGCATCAACTCAGCCATGAGGAGAGCACACGAGAAGTAAGGGAAGAACACGCGGGTAATGCCAGAGGACTCTTGGCCCTCCGGGAGAGCAAATCTGGGTGGAATGGTTTGTGGTTTAGTAATTAGGGTCAGATTTCAAAGCCCGTTGCTCAGGCTGTTTGACAGAGCAGGAAAATTGGCACCAAGCAGCTGTAGCAATCTTTTGCACTAAGTAGCAACATGGGCTCAGTATGCCTGAGCAGAAAAACAGGCTGTTACATCCTGCAAGACTGCTGAACTAGGAACTGAAGCCACATCTGAATCATCTGGCCTTGCACTTCATTAAAAGTCTATGTCTCATTCATTTGAGAATTGGGAGCCGTGTTCCCTTGCCACCGAAGCCCTCTGGGAGATACAGATGGATTGGTTATTCTCATGGGAGTGCTGGTGCTCCGAAGGAAAGGACCTCACGCCACACCAAGCACTGGACAAGGCTTCAGAACAGAGGAGGAACACAAAGTTCAGGGCGTGAGAAGTCGGAGAAATTAATTGTGTTATAACTGGAGTTAATGGAGTTGGGCCTCCATAAGGGTTAATTTAGAAGCATGGAAACCCTTGATGTTTTTATATGGCTGGTACAGAGAATGTTTCCACTTTTTACAGTAATGGCATTTCAGGGAGCTTGCACCAAGCACACACCTAGACAAGAAAAAAGGCTTTTTTCTTTTTTTTTTTCCATGTGTCAGAATTATATTCATTTCTGTTACATTTTAGTTTAAAATTCATGGCCCTGAGGTAATGTTTTATTTGGCAAGCTTGCCAGTTCCAGGTTTATCCTTTTATTTATAATATTTGGTAGGCCTTGTATTTGGCTGCCAGTGAAATAGCAAGGAAATTACCCAAAGTTGTTATTTTATTACAGTTGTAAAAGCCACCCCAGAACTGGATGCCAATAAGAAACGTTATTGCTGCTCTTCTTTACATCTTTCTGCCCTGTCTGTGACAACAAATCAATCCTCTCGTACGGAATATAAACTTGATTCCAGACTTTCTAATATACAGAGAAAAACCCCACACACCTTGCTTTAATAACTTAGTCCACAAAATAGATCCAGCAAGCTTAAATGAAGAACATTAGAGGTGATTACAAAGCTTGCAAGGCAAAGATATTAAAACCCAAACTCACCCATAAAAAGTGAGGCGCAGGAACCCAATCCTTTGGCCAAGTTTAATCAATTCTCCCTGCCTTGTAGCAGCTCCTGTTAGCAGAACGATTCCTACTTTCTTTAGGGTGCACAGCCACTTGTATGCACTTTCATCATTGTACAGGATTTCTTCAAAAGGTATTTTGGGAAGCTGAAGGTCTGAGCCCCAGTATTGGCGTTCTGAAAGGGAAGAAATAGAGAAACAAGTGCTTAGCTGTTCTAGCATCAAAACTCAGGACACAGCAGGAGTCTGAAGTTAATGGGACTTCTATGCCTTTGGGAATATGCTCTCAGTCCTGCAGTCAACCACCTAAAAAGGGGTCCCTGAGTTTGCATGGATGACAAAGCAAGCTTTATGATAAAATTCAGCAAAACATTGCACTAACAGAATTTTAATGCAGAAGTTGAATGAAAGACCGTTTGAAAGAGGTATTTTTTGTTAATGATACATCAGAAATGTGTGTATTTGTTTTTCTGGAATATTGTATCCAGCTCTGGAGTCCCCAGCACAGGAAGGACATTGACCTGTTGGAGCGAGTCCAGAGGAAGCCACCAAGTTGATCAGAGGGATGGAACACATCTTGTATGAGAAAAGGCTGAGAGAATTGGGATTCTTCAGTCTGGAAAAGGAAGGCTTCAGGGTGACCTAACTGGAGCCTTCCAGTACCTGAAGGGAACTTACAGGAAATATGGGGCAAGACTATTTAAAAGAGCATGTAGTGACAGGACAATGGGAAATGGGTTCAAACTGAAAGAGAATATGTTTAGAGCATATATTGCAGACAAAACCACATAATAACATAATAACATAATAACAACTAAATTCCCATGATTCTAAGTTTTGCCCAAGATCACTTTGTTAATTCCATTGTCATTCCATGCTCCCCATCCCACCCCCATTTTTTTCCTCCACAGACTAATGGTGCCAGGACCAATTTTGCTAAACAACACTGAAACCACACCACCTCGGTTTTAATGGCTCCAGTGCCTTCAGCCAAGAACTCAAGGGATCAGTAACATAGAAAGCAAAAAGGCAGGGAGTTAATCATGGAGCCCAGAGCAAGCCTCTCACCAGGACAGTTTCTGGAGCTTGACAGGGGTTAATGCAGTTAACTTTCACTTAATTTGTCTCTGCTACTGGCAGAGGACACTGGAAGCCACAGTTATGGGTCACATTTGGTACTTCACAAATAATACTGATTTTCTTCTGCAGCTCAGAGAATTCCAGAGAACATCCTAATGTAGTGCACTTGGACCACTGAACCCATCCTGGTCTTTGCTTTATTTCTTTATTCATAGGGATTTTAAAGGAGTACAGGGTTTAAAAAAAAGTGAAATCACTGCCCATGCACCTGAAAGAAAGCTGCTATGGGGAGTCAGTAGTGATTTTATGGTTGCAAATTGCATTTGTAATCCCTCTTAGTACATTTAATCTGAAACTACTGCGAGTTTACTAGCAGAAATGAATCTTAGGTTGAGATATAACTTGTATCAAGCTGCCTTGCTAGAAAGCACCACTGGTAATTGTTTCCTCCCTTGTATTTGTACTAGTGCTTATCACAGAATTATATCATATCACATATCATATCACATCACAGAATATAGAATCGTAGAATGCTTTCATTGGAAGGAACCTTAACGATCAACTCATTCTAACCCTCCTGCTATGGGTAGAGATACTTTCTAGTGGACCAGACTACTCAAGCCCTATCCAGCCTGGCCTTAATACTTCCAGGGATGGGACATCCCCACCTTCTCTGGGCAACTTGCTCCACATAAGTGTAAGTCTTTTCTTTCCTGAGGGGTTTCTGGAGCAAAAGGTGCTGAGGGGAGGGATGGCCCAGACCAGAGAGCCACGAGCCACCAAGTGCCCAGGCTCTGCACAGCCGTACCTGCCATGCCAGTCACCCCTTGGACATCTGCCCTGCTCCCACTGCACCCCCACCTGCCACTACCCAAAACAATCACTCGGTGTATTCAATGCTAATTCACAGTAAAAAATCACTTTGTCATTTATCAGAGATCAGGTAATCCTTTAGAATCTCCCACCCCAATAGCACTCTGTCCCCTCCTCTGATTCCAGGCGGGCTGGCTGTGGTCATCCATCTCCGAACTGTCAACTGCTGTGGCTCAGCTAAGCTCAGAAGCAAAATGTCCTGATGATGATGACTGTGATTCTCCAGGCTCTTTCACAGCAGCTTTGGGTCTTATGTGTTTCAGGCCCTTTGTGGGGTATGAATAATAGTACACGTCAACTCGCAAAATGAGGAAGTGAGGTGAGGTCTGCTCACTTGATCTGAGGAGCTGTGCTGGTGGCAGACACCAAAGACCATTTGGACAGATAAATGGGCCTTTTGAAGGTACTATAAGGAGCAGAAATAGGTGGGGGGACAATTACTTTTTCTCCTGTACAAAGATCTATCTCAAATACTCCCCAAACACAACACTTCCTACCTCCTTGTTCTCTTCTCGCTTATTTACATTTGTAATATCTCCTAAGTTTTTAAGTTTACTGGCTTGTACTGACAAATAAACATACACACCTGTTCAAAGCAAAGATGTTGCACAGTAATGGGTAAAAAGGACAAAGATGCTATTTCGTACTTTTTTAGTTTTGCATAAAGTTAGCATTGATTCTAGTTTTTTGCAAAAGTGACACATTACTGTGTTAAGTCAAGCATTCTCTTAAAAATTGAATCAGAGCTCTTACTGTTACAATAAAGATATAATTATTTTTCCTTGCTTTTATACATTTAGTCTGAAACAGCTAATTCTTAGGAGAGTGCACTATAAAGCAGGAAAAAATTTTATCTATTTCATAGAATAATTGCTTTGTTTAAATCACAACTACCTTGCTTGGTATTTTAGCTAACATTCAGTTAACTTGCCCAGTCATCAATCACAGAGATTACACACTATAAATGAGACCACAACCATTTGAGAAACGCAGATGGCATCCTTTATAAAACTCCTATACCTTTCTTTATGCCAACATCACTTCAACAGACAGGAGCAATCAAAGCAATTACAAATTCCATGGAGCTTTCAAATGAGAGCTCTGGGGAATTTCACCTGGTGACTGAGGGACATAATATACTTCAAACAAATGTGAAGGCCAGGTTTGGGGTTTCTTTTTTTATCTCTTTCTAGATATAGGTAGCAAATACAAAATACAATTTGCTCATAAAAAATTGAAGCCAGACACTACACAATTACAGCGTCTTTCAACCTCCTTTTTCCTTTGGCCACTGCTAGTTAGAGACAGTCCAAGAAACTATCCACATAGACCATCTTCTATACTCTACCTGTTTAAAAAACCTGAAGTATGATTGACAAGCTGTTGAATTTTTAATGTTCAAAAAATGAAAAATGTGCAATCCTTGAGGAATGATATAATCTTACCTCACCGCCCCACCGTGTTTAACTCAATATACATACTTTCACACACTTGAAAGCTGGTGAAAAGATAAAATATGAATGTTTTCCCTTTTCTTTATTAATAGTTATGAAACTGAAATAGCTCTAGGTATGCTGTGTGAACCGCCAAGAACACTCTTTGAAGGACAAATTTAAGCTTCACTGTCAGTGCAGGTAATAGTTATGTGAAAACTAAGTTTCCTCTTTTCCATCTTAGTTTTCTTGCTGTCTTGCTAATAAATATTTTCTTTATCTTCCTGAAATGAGTAGAATTTCAAGGAATATACCAGGAGATTTTTCCTCACTTTGAAAAATAAATATATGCACCTGGAATTTAACTGCAGCTCCAGTAGTCCCAGGCTTCCAGGGGTACACGGACTGTCCTCTTATTCAAGTTCCCAATGCCTACTGCTCTTTTTAGAAGTTCTACTTAATATGGGATGGTCCTTCTGCAGCAGGGCTGTGGTGTTGGGTTTTCAGGTGGTTTTGGTTTTGTCACAGCACTGCAAAACAGTGCACATATGGTATTCCAGTCTGGGACTGTGCTGGACTTTGGCATAACAAAACTGTCAACCCTTATAAGCCTGTAGAGAACATTCAAGGAACAAAAACCCATTTCATCCTCCTCCCAGTCAGACCCTCTGCAGTGGAGGCCATCATCTGGCCACACATCTCCAAAGCTATGGAGCCAAAGGGACACAAAAGCTACATTCAAAATGTTTCTGTACTTTACTTGCAAGAGAAGTCATTTTTCTGTGTAAAAGCCCAGCAATGTGAACCCTGCTAATGTACTGGGAATTTAGCCTTTGCCAAACTGAAATATATTCAGGTGTGTGCAGAATGGTACACAAATACTTTCACATCCTATTTCATATTTCAGAGAAGAGAGGCTACAAGTTCCCAAGGTCTGCACTACAGTAAGCACCATTTATAAAGATTTCCTTCTTCTCAGCTCCAGATGAAAGTGTTGTATTCTGTCCAATATTTACAATTTGACAAATTATAAGGTCCGTAATTATTTGGGAAAGGGACAGGAAAGAATACATCATAGAAACAAAAAAGATTCTGTGATGTGAAGCCATTTAAGTTCTTCCATTTAACAGCATTTTTTAAAACATCTATCTGAAAGTCTTAGAAAATTGTGTGTCCCTCATGTTTTTCCTCCATATACCAAACAACGGGAACTTTATTCCCATTTTTATCCACAAAACCTCTTCAGCCAGAAAATCTATCAAGAAAGAAGCTGTACTGAACTGCACAGGGACTATACTCTTTGCCAGTATTTCCTGGTGGTAGTTGTTCCACTCATGCTCTTCATTATTTTATCAAGTCAGCACAGCAGGATTTTTCCTATTGCATAAGTGCAGTTTATACAGTTTACATTGTACTATGGTAGAAATATTATAACATACTCTCTGAAAGCTGAAGAGACAAGAAAGAGAGGAATGAACCATCAGCAGCCTTAGGTCTCAACTTGCACAACACAGCTGCAGTTGCCAAATTAAAAATCTTTATGTTTACAAATGTAGCTGACCAGCTCAGTAAGGCATAAAAACAAAGGCCTCTTAGAATTACTTTTTGGTTTTATTGACCATTTATATTATGACTACTAAAACCCCAGGTTTTCAAACTGGGAAGAATTAAATACTTCTGAAAGAATTAAGGCCTCTTTCAATTTCAGAAGAATAATTTGGGGGGGGCGGGGGGGGGGAGAAAAAAAGAACCCTATTTTTTGATCATACCAGGTCAGCCATAGTAAACCACCTACATTAAGAATCTGTACAAAATGAGAAGATATCTTTTGCCCAGTCCCTGCTGATGGTGTGCATGCATCAACAAGCACCTGGAATTATCCAGCATTTACTATGCAGCCTGGGACAGTGCTGGTGAAAACCTTGCATGCTGGAGTCATATAGGAAAGAAAGTCCAGACATCATAGATTAACTTACTTCATCTAAAATTATTTTGTCTACAGCTTGTGTTTTAATATTTGTTGAAAGCTAAGTGCATTTTTGCTGTATTGTTATGCATATGACAGCCTAACTCATGGCATTAAGCTCTTATTGATTATTACTGCAGAATAAATTCAAATCACCAAACTCTTTTAGTAAAAAAAATTACATTTAATTTCATCCTCTTAAAATTATCATCTCTCAGAACCTAGCAGAGAAACGAAAAGCATCACTGATGCTCTTAACATCTGGATTCAAACTTCAGTGGGAGGTGGATTATATCCAAAATCATATTATCACATTTTAAAGGACAATCATCAACTGAAACCCTCAAACTTATGCTAAAACTTTAACCTAACCTAGGGTTAAAAATAGTAAGTAGCACTAGGTGCACTACCTCTGCACAATCTTTTCTTCTACCCAGTAGGAAAATATCGTGTTATTATCTAAGTTTTTTTCCTCTCATCTCCTGTTGTTGGGATGCCAGCATCTTGGAAAATGAGCCTCAGCAAATGCAATGCAGTGAGGGACTGGATACTGCCAT
>JAWWES010000168.1:23773-59148 GCA_035583135.1 Lophotriccus pileatus
TCCTGTTGTTGGGATGCCAGCATCTTGGAAAATGAGCCTCAGCAAATGCAATGCAGTGAGGGACTGGATACTGCCATACTCAGTGTGTCTCACAAGCACCCTCTACTACACACAGCATCTGAGTCACAGTGATGGGAAAACATTCCTGTGACGTTTGCTGGGGAGAATAAAAGTAAACAGGAAGGAAAAGGAGAGTATCTTTGAGACACCATAGCTGGAGAAGTAGAATATGGCTCTTTTGCTGTTCTTTTGGTAGTATTTTGTAAGCTGGGCTGGAATGAGCCTTGATATACACAAATAGCAGATTTTGCACATTGCATGATAGGAGCTGGCAATGTTTTAAAAGGGGAACCTTGACATATTGCCCCACAGCTACTTACAGTCACTTCATCGTGCACTGAAAATCTGACCTACTCTTCTTTCTGGGTTTGATACAATGCCTGACATCTAGGGTTTTTGAACCAGAAACCATGATGGAAAAACATTAAAAAAAAAAAAAAAAGAAAAAGAAAAAAGAAAAAAGCAACGTTAAAATAACCACTTGCAAAAGAAAATAGAAAAATAATAGCCACTGCTGTCATAATGTCAGCAGTGAAGGTTAACCTTTAACTACAGCAGTCTGGTGAGCCTGGGTTTCTCGCTGTTGAACCAGCACACAGGGTTGGCATTCCAAATCATTGTCTGTAACACTATACTGCTGGGATATGATTAGTTACTTAAGGGCATGTAATTTGCAGTGTAACTCCACTGACCACAAGGAAGCAAGTTCTAAACTTACCCCCAGTACACAATGAGAAACAGACCTTAGCCAGCCAGCAAGCAAACCCACAGGCTGCAGCCTCTTTTTGCAACTGAAACCTGGGAAAAGTTGGGAGAAGCTGTCCATCAAAACGAGCCAAGACTTTTTTTGAGAATATGAGGAAGAGCAGAATTACACCACTAAAAAGAGCCAGGTAATTAGTGTAATTTTTATAAACATATTTCTTCAGATCTACCACATGAAACAGAATTTGAAAAAGCATTGCCCAAAAAATAAAGCAGATCTTTGGCATAGATTTTTTACCTGGATGGCTCTACTGGAGAAGAGCAGTGGCAGAGGGGAGAACTGGCTTCCAAAACATGCATTGTATTTAGAACCCAAGATGCAAATGAATGAATGCATACAAAGGCAAACCACAGCCACTTAGACTTCATAATGGGTGAAAAAAGTAGCATTACATCTGAAATACTGAAATCTCAGCTACTGAAATCTCAGCTATTGATATCTTTGCTAACAAATATAACCAGAGATCTAGATTATTTTGCCTGGGTACTAATTAAAGCAATGTTTAATTTACATTGGTCCGTCAGAAGCTACAAAACATCCTGCAGGCTTCCACAGCATCTTCATTTTTACAAATAAAAATTCAGCTCCCTGAGAAATGAAACCTAGTTTCCCTGAATGAGGTTTGCATCTTCACCATGTTCCATCTGGAAACATGCTCAACCCACCAAAATAGTAAACACAGCAGTTTATTGTTGCCAAAACTAAAACAGACATAAACTTTTATATTACCAGGGGGAAAAAGTTCCATTTTGAACTATGAAGAGGCTGTTATGGGATCCCCTGAAATGAATGAAAATATGAATCATCATTGAAGTTTTAAACCAGATATATAAAAGGCTGACTTTTGTTTAGGAGAACGGGTGCTAAGAAATATTTGACCTGCAGAAACTGGGAAACATAACTGTCCTCTTCATTTGCCCCTAAAATGCCAAACAAAGCTCAGATGCAGGATGAATCTAGGGCCACGTATTTTCCCATTTCTCATCTTTCAGGTAAAAAACTACAACACAAACCAACTTTCTTTTATTTGTTAGAATAGAAAACACACACACACAAAAAGGGCATAAACCAATTGTGGATTTGCCTTTGCTAAGCTCTGAGGAAACTAATACCTGGATCTGAGTTCCACGCTATCAGCCAACCTCTAGTTTCTTTTTTCTAAAGGAATATCCTATTTTAACAGATACTGTCTTAACCCTGAATACAGAGGCACAGCTTTCTGCAACAGCAGATCTCACAGGAGCACTGTTAAGAGCAACAGCAGAAATCTTGCAAGTTTTCACACATTTCATTCTCACAGTCTGAAAGGCTGTCAAAAAAATTATGATACGCATCATGCCAATCCTAGTGGGTTTATAATTACTCACTCAAAAGGGTGAGTGATGTGGAGTGGGTAAATGTTACAGACAGTTGCACAAAACGCTTTGTGACCAAAAGACTCTCAACTACTGCAACATGTATGTGATGCAAAGCAAACACAACCTGAACTTCAGCACTACACACTGCTACACTACACAGTTACTTTTTAACAAGGCAGCCAAGGAAAGGGAAGAAAAATATTTCAATTATAACTCTCTTGCAATTCTAAATAATCTTTCTTTTTGGAAGTTTTTTTTTAAAAAATAAATAGTTTAAACAGCACATGCACACACACTTGCATTGTCACACAGACCACTGTAGGTTCACAAGGCTCATTTGGGAGACCTACTAAGCCTGTCTTGAAAAAAAAAGGCTTTTAGGGAAGTAAATGGAGCCCAAACAGTTATGCTTCTCTCAGGTGCAGAGGTTAGGAAAGGTAACCACAGGTCCCTGTTGTGCACGTACAGCTGGCACTGGGCACCAGGGGTGGCTGTCACTGCTCCAGCTGGGTAGACCTGGTCCTCACACAGGCACCTCTAGCCAGCACTGTCTTGCATTGGATACAAGCATGACAGACATGGATTTAATTCCTACCTGGTAAAAATAAATCTGCTTGCATTTCTGCTCTGGCTTCTTCAGAGAAGCATCGTTTTTTCAACCACTCAGCCTCATATTCGCTTGCGTGTTCATCGGGCCACGTGATGGAGACCTTTCAACACAAAACAAAAGACAAGTTTAGAAGAGAAAAAATATTTTAAAAACAACACCTAGAAAAACAAAAAACCCTCTTAGAAATTGCAGAAATGTTAATATTTAGATCAGTAATATCACAATTAAGCATTCCCTGGAACATGACAGCAAACAACTAATGAAAATGTAACCTGAACATCATCCAAATTCTGATACCTTTTATAAGTGCTGATTTTCACATGAATCCATGACCTAATTTGCTGTTTTGTGTGGACTGCTTTCACTGTGGGAGCTGCACTTCAGAGGAAGAAGGAAAAGGCAGAAGCTGGCACATATCTCCGGGGAGAGCACTTCCCCACAACTCAGAAGAGTGAAAATATCTTGCAAAACAGACAGCTTGTGAGAAAAGGAAAAGGACAAGACAGACAGGCAAAAAAGAAATGCTAGGAGAGAAAACTCTCATCTACTTTTGAAAAATCTTTCCTCTTTCAAATAATTTTTTTTTTTTTTAAGTATTCTTCTTTTTAGTTCCTGAAAAACAAACATGGAAAGAAAGGATATGGATTTACTTGCCATGAACTGAAAGAGCTCAGTCCAGCACAGACCCTCAGCTGAATTCTCAGAGCTGTTGAGTAGGTATCGTTTCCCATTTCAGGTAATTCTGCTCTTTCACATGATGGTAAATCACCACTATCAGTTTAGGATCAGTGCTGTGCTTTCTATCTGTCCCTGAGTGGAACAGACAATCCCTAATTTTCCTAATTGAATAATGAATTTACACTGTGTTAATTCTGGTAACAAATAATGACCTCGGGAGCCCAGAATTCCTCACCAGAGATCCTTATTCTGTGGCTGAGACCCACTAGGGCATGGTTTAACCTCTGCAAACTGCCCCTGCAGCGAGGCTGCCCCAGGGTTGACTGCTGCATATTCAACACATTTAAAACATCTTTAAGTGTAAAATGAAGGAAATGAGTTTGCCAAAAGAGCCAGGTACTTCTTTTCATAAAACTTATAAAATCTAAATGATATATTAGGTTTTTATACGACAGAAAATATTAAAAATCATAGGGAAGGCAATTCCTGTCTTCTCTTGCTCAATAACCTCCCCTTTGTCAGGAACAAATGTCAATGCAGATAGGTAGATACAGACACAAGGCCAATTCTGATTATTAGATACAACTTCAGTTTGAGTGCTCATTCTAAAATGAAAACTTTTGCACATTGGAAATTAGCCAAAAACTGGTAATTTTGCTATGGATTAAGTCATTGTCACTTTGCCATTTGTTTCTCTGATTTTCAAGCCATTCACTTAAAGAACAAAGAGAGAGAAAAAAACATAATTGTAATTAAATGTGTGGGAAAAGTCTGAATTTTCTTTTTCTGGTGATGAAGAAGCATATGGCAGAGTTTTCAGTAGCATTACCATGTTATAGAAGCTGAAGCCTGCGTTTCTGCAGCCTCTATAAAGTGAAGTTTCACACGAGGGTGGGGAAATCTGAGTTCCCGAAGTTGCGTTTTTTCCTAAAAGCTTCGCAATTTACCTGTTAAGGTTTGCAGATAAGCAAACTGTGATTAGAGTATAAACTGGAGTTATCCCTAAATTTGGATGAATGAGCACTGTCAGACAAGTTTCACAAGAAGGTGAATGACGGCTCGCTTCAAATACCTTTGTTCCATCCGCCAGAGCAACCTCCTTGGCGGCGATGTCCACATCCAGCTCCTCGAAGGGCAGCCTGCGCGCCCCGGCGGAGGGCAAGAAGCACAGGGGGCACTGGCAGTTGTCCCTCAGCCAGACGCAGGGGTAGCGGCTCTCACTTCCATCCTCCCATTCCACACGGACGAGACGACCCGCATCCAACGCTTCCACCCTCCGCACGGCCGGGCTCATGCCGAGCTGCGGGGAGCTGCGGGGACCCGGCACGGAGCGCTGCCAGCGCCGGGGGCTCCCCGGGAACAGGCTCCGACCTCCGGGGACTTTGGCCCTCCACAGGGCGTTAGCCACCGCCCTCCACATTTTGGGCTTGTTACCAATAAAACGGGTTAGATTGCTTTAAAAAAAAAAAAAAAAAAAAGGAGTCTGTGCAGCGGTGGGAGGGGGAAAAATGAGGAGGAGAGGTTTAAGCTGTGAAACAGCCAGCAGCTGATGGGAAAGCTCTGGGTGATGTCCGTGTGTCAGAAAAACAAATTAAAGTTTTAAGGCTTGACACGCGTCGGTGCTCTCAGACCTAGATGAGGAAATAAACAAAGCATGGGAGAGAGAGGGATATTGCTGACACCAGGGATGCAGAGTTTATATAGACTTGATGGATATTTTGCAGAAAACAGAGATAAAGGGAAAAACTAACAAAGACAACATAGCAATTGCACTGAAACTTTCCCTATCTAGGAAAAAAAAGATAATAAAAAGACTGAGAATGTGGACCAATGAGAGGTGAGAAATCACTAACAAATACAAGACAGAATACTAATTAATAAGAGAACTACGTAACTCGTAGCCAATCAACACTTATTCCTTTGTTTGCTAAAACCACAGTTAAAAGTATAAATAGTTCAAAGTTTTGATAATTGGTGTACATGCCCGGTGGAGTGATCCTCCATGTATCTCAGTGCTGAATAAAGTAACATTGACTTTCTAACCTAACAAACTGGTTGGAGAGCTTATTTCCCAGTGTTTGGTGACAGTTCTTTACCGAAATCATCAGAGGGAGTTCCTAAAACATCACAAAGAGCAGCTTCTTACTGAGGGAGTCAGGACAGCAAAAGGAAAATATTAAGGTGATTCTCCTCTCCCTTCCTTCTTACCCAGACCTTCAGGGACATTCATCATCTGCTGCTTACAAAGGGTGTACTCAGAACCATCTATTCAAAAATCCTTTCAGTGTGATCCATCATCTCGGCTGTCTTTTGTTTCTGTGGTCAGTTTAACACCACAAAAACAGGCTCTATTAAAAAGATACCTTGAGATGATCTCCACAAACCAAAAGGAGGAGCTACTTCCAACCACGTTCAAAAGCTGAAGCTTTAAAGTGCACACACCTTAATCCCAGCTCTGGATACGATGGAATAGAAAAGGAAAAGCTTTGTAATCATGACTTTAGCTACAACAACAGAGTTGTGTGAGAGTTCTTTTCTCCTTTCACAGCCAGACTGCTTTCTATAGATATACTCTTTTATTTAAAGCTAGCTGTGTACTGTACTGCAAAATGATGATGCCTCCAAATCTTAAAAACACGAAAGTTCTGGTCTAATGTTCTTATTCAGAAAAAATTCAGGGGGAGAACCCCTGAATCAGTAAGTCATTACATATATATTTTAGTAGATTTTACCAACTTCAAATATTGCATATTTATTCAGTATCTTTTCATTTTCTTTTTGTTCTTAAGCTCACAGGGCAAAATACTGATGCTGCACCATGACCAAAGTCTCCCCATCTGTCTTTGTGCATGGGAAACTTCCTGGGCTTCAGTGTTTTGATTCACAAAGGCCTTCTGGAGTTAATTTTTTCCTTTGCTACAATTTTGAATTAGGTTACACAGGGCCCTTGGGCCTCCTTTTGTTTTTATTTCATATGATTGAGTACAGCAAAGCAGAATACTGATTTCTTTCCCTTCTCGTGTTTGTGTGCAGTGGTCCCATTGGAACACAGTAATTACCAAACTTCACTTGCAGTGCAGTTAAGCTAAGTTTTGTGCACACAGACCCAAACACCTCTTATCCAAAAATGGGTTCATATCTAGACTGAATGTATTCTTTTTTATACAAATATGTCCAGAATATACACATGTAAATGCATATGTGCATATTTCCACCATAATTCTAAAGCACTGCTCATGTACTGCAATTTTCCCCTAACTGTAAAAATGTCTACACTGCAAGATTGGCTGCAGTGTCCTTTTGAGATTTCTTGAACAAAGTTTTATTACATATGATGGTAAAGTTGTGTAACATTTCAGGGGTTATAAATAAAAATAATAATAATTAAAAAAAGGATGACCGTTTCAACATGCCATAAAATGTTGCTACATCTGTACTGGTTTCAAGATAGTTCTCTGTTTGAGGTATTAGGTTACCTGATGGCAATGGGTCACAGTGCCTGACAACGCTGAATTACCCAGTACAAAGCATGGCACTCACATCCACTTGATTTGAATAACGCTAGAAAGCACTTGAGCAACAGAAATGGTCGGACCAATTTATTCCACCTGTTTTTCAGCGTATCCAAGCACTCTTCCCAGAACCAACCACCCATTTCCCTTGGGGATACAGATGCTTTTATCTGTGTACTAAATACACGTAGGTACTGCTGTGAGTATCTGCTTAAGACCAGATCACGAGAATCAGAATTTGTGGCAGAAGTTTAAGGCCCTCAGGAAGCTCCTCTGGCTTATTAGAGGGTGGGGGGGAGGCAGGGGAAATCCAGATATCTGAGTGTACATATTAAACCCACCTAAGTGTTTAATGTCAGAGTTACTCCATGATGTATTTCATGCAATCGTTACATTCATCTATCCAATAGCCCACATACCGGTTTTGTACACAAATTTCTCATCTTAAGAAAGCAGCTTACCAAATAATTTTAGTATTATTCACATGCTTAGCATTTAACCTAAGCAAAGGCTCTTCTTTAACTTTAGCATGGTGGTTATAACTGACTGGATTTTGTATATGAACTTATTATAAATACTTTTCTTCAAAATGTCAAAACAAGAGACAAGAAAAAAAAAAAAATTAAGCCTTTTCTTCCTGAATGTCTCTCAGGGAAAATTCACCACTAAGTTTAAAGCCCTATGAGAAGCTTGCCAGATTTAAAGGGCTTTCAGAAATCTATTTTACCATTCAGTTAAGAAATCTGAACTCGCTTCTAAGAGAGTCCTCATACACTAGTGGTAATAGAAAACCACATCAGAATTTTATTTTATGGCAATAAACTGAGGTGAGTTTATTGTCTCCTTATCACAAATGTTACTGATCTGGTATTTGTTCACCAAGTAATAGGTAACTCAGTCACACAAAATGCATGTCAAGCAAAATCTCTTCTCTAACTCTGTGACAGTGAGTTTTGTAAATGCTTTGGAACAAAAGGTTAACCTAAAAGAGGTAGATGCAAACAATCCTGACAGGCAAAATCTCCATATAAAAACAATAAACAAACAAAACCCCCAAAACAAACAAATACCAAAACCCCAAACAACAAACAACGAAAACCAAACCAAACAAAACCACAAGCAAACAAAAACCAAAACCAACCAAACAAAAACTTCTGAGGGAGTTACTGAGGTGAGATACATCTAATTTAAGTTACAATGAGAAAGGCTGTAAGCCAAATGGAAACTGTCACCTTTGCTTGGATGAACAGTTGTGTTCAACTCCCATAACTTCAGAGATGTACCATCATGACTTACACCCAAACACCATAAGGAGTCCCAACATTTCTAAATAACAGGCACATCTGGATCACAATTCAGCTGACCTTTGGTTAGTCATAAAGTATTCTTCTGAAATATTTTCAGTCCTAAGAGCCAGAATCTGAAAGAGCCACTGCATCTCGCAGAGAGTGAGGGGAGGATCTTCACAAGCTGCAGTAAGAGCCTTCAATCCCTCTAAGATAGGAATTGATTCCACTGGACATTTTGCAATATTAATAAAAATCATCACATGTGGCTTTTAAAATATGCAAATCTACTTGGTCCACTGTTATTCTGCCCCAAGACATACTCAGGTTTTTCATTTATGTGTATTTATTGAAGTCAATGAATTTTTAACTGCATAACACCACTGTTAACTAGGAGGGAATTGGGCCCTCCAGCTCCAGTATTATTCCATTTGCTGGCTATGCAAGAGGAAGTGTGAAAACTGTTATAGCAAAGATTTTCCTTGTGGTGAAATTAAGCATGTACTATTTAAATACACTGTAGTGTTTGCAGTAGTTTCTGTCTTCAGCGTTTCTGTCTTCACTGTAAAGCAATTCTTCGGGTTTACTCCCCTACCAAGAGCAATCCTGTAACAAATAAAGAGGCTGTTTGTTGTTTTCCTTGTATTAGTCATATCATAGTGTCACTGTTAAAATGAAAGCCCAGTTCACAGAGATTAAAAGTATCTGCTAAGGCATGCCTCCAGAAGTTTCTCTTCTTAGATACACAGATTGAATAGACCTGAAACACTACTTTTTTTCCCCCAGACACAGCACCAGAGTAGAAGCTTCTCCATTCAGGAGGATTTTTTCCACAGTGGGGTGGTAGCAGTATTCTGGGTCAAGTTCTGCACAGAAGCCACATGTCTTCACTGGGCTACTTCAATATGGCATTGCACAACCACCAGGGACTTGTCACTACTCCTACTACAGGGCTCAACCTTCCCATCTTGGATCCGTGTGCCAGATGAGTGCCAGGTACATGGAGTCCCCTCTTTCTCACCTGCACCATGCAAGACACAACATCCTACCTCTCTGACTGTCCCAGGGATCACCAGCCTCCAGTGCTCCAAATCAGCAAGGAGGAAGAGGGTAACCAACAGCTCCTGCCTGGTGCTGACATTCCTTTTTCCTGGAGCAACTGATGACAGAACCCATAAAGCTGGGCCAAAGTATTCCTCAAGTAGCACCTGCAAGCCCCTAGCTACCATGTGAACAAGAAATCCCTGTCTGATGGCTCTGCCCATTTCCAGCATCCTGTAAGGAAAGAAAAGCTGTCCATGGAAGGTGTGGGTTCGTCTGGAAACTGTTATTCCTGATTTGTAATTAAGTGAATTTTCTTCACATTGAACGTGTATAGGACATTATGGCGAGCATGCAAATAGCAGTGAAGAACTTGAACTGCTCCAGAAAATCCTGCAATTGCACACTTGAAAGTGCTTCACAGAAGCTAACTTCTACCTTCCCACTCAACGACAAAGGAAACATTCTTTCCCATTTTCCAGTAAATGTATCTATAAATGGTGTAACAGGGCAAAACAGCCAGTTCCATTTCTGATCATTTGCACAACTCTAGCTACTGGGTTACACTACTGTTTCCCCAGAAACAACGTTAAGACAGAATACTAAATGCTAGAAAAATACACCCATGTCTCAAAAAACCTGGAGTCCAAGACAGCTGAACTGCTGGTAAAAAAAATCAAATCCAAATGCCTGGTCCTGACAGCATCAGACCACTGCAGAAAACTCACCTCCCATTCTAGAAGGCTATTAAAGGTGCTTATGGAATCAATCACACAACATGGATCTCCTTATCACATACAGTAGTACACTTTCTAAATTTGACAGTTGCTTAGAAGTTTGCCTTGTTTGGTTGTTTTCAGGTTTGTTTGTTTGTGTTGGAGTTTTTTTGTTGTTTTTTTTTTTTTTTTCCCAATTTTACATAAAAGCTGAATGCTAATTGCAAATTAATGGAGACTAAATTATCAGTGGGAGTTCCAGGATTTTTTCTTCCCTTCCCTCCTTGACGTTTTCAGTCAGATGTGCATCCCTGTGCTGCTATTTTACACTTGAAATTGCATTCTCAGGCAGAACTCACTGCTCCACCTAAAGTCAGCATTCTCATAACCACGGTCAAACTGAAGAGCAACTGAAAAGGCAAAGCAAACTTCTCAGAAATGCTCTCTGCATTTCTTGTCTCTGAACTGCTCTTATCTGTACAAACCCAGAAGACAAGATATGTAACTCTGCTTTCAGTTATCAGATCTTAGATTTGCACAGTTTAAAACAAATACAACCAACAGCTCCTATAAGTCCCAGCAGTGCATGTGAACATCGTCCCAGGCTCATGGATTTTCAGTTCCCAGCAACATGTCAAAGGTTAGCTTAAATACAGACAGGCAATTATGATTTAAGGTGAACCCAAAAAGCTCCCCCCCTTCAGTTTCTTCAAACCTAACCCCACTAAACATCACCCAGATCCCCCTTTTTGCTGACCTCAGCAGTGTGTTTATTAGCTTTACCTGCACAACTACTTAATATTTAATTCTGATTATCGGTGCTTTAAGACAGCTGGGATACTCTGGCTAACATACTTTCTCCTCACACAGCATTAAGACGCAGCAGAGAAATGAACGGTATGGTTTTGCATCATAACCAAGTTTTTTTTTTTAATGAGGCACTGAAGCAAGTCTGGAGAAGGGAAATGGAGCTGATGAAGGGTCGGGAGCAGAAGTCTGATGAGGGGCAGCTGAGGAAGACAGGGGTGTTCAGCCTGGAGGAGGCTCAAGGGAGACCTTATCACTCTCTGCAACTACCTGAAAGGAGGTTGTAGTCAGGTGGGGGTCAGTCTCTTCTCCCCTGTAATAAGCAATAGGGCAAGAGAAAACAGCCCCATATTGTGCCAGGGGAGGTTTAGATCGGATAGCGGGAAAAATTTTTTCCCCCAAGAGGGTTGTCAAGCATTGGAACAGGCTGCTCGTGGAAGTGGTGGAATCACCATTCCTGGAGGTATTTAAAAGCTGTATAGGTGCAGCACTTAGGGATGCAGGCTAGGTGTGTGCTCAGCAGTGCTGGGTTAACAGTCGACTCGATGATCTTAGGGGTCTTTTCCAACCTAACCGAGTCTATGGCTCCATAAGGTGATTTTACTGACAAACAAGCCTTGTGAGCAGTAAGCTTCAGGGAAATTAACTTCCTGGGGACAAATTTAAAACCAGCATTAATACACACTCATGGTCTAGTGCCCCATACCTTCTCACTGGCAACCATATTAATGCTGCATTTATTTGATCAGTGTGGTTTTTTTGGTCGAAGGGAAGGAGGTTCTAACAGAGGAGACACAACTTGTGTAGCTGAAGGCAATGGCAGAACGTAGCACCTACCAGTTTTCAGCTGCAGCAGCTCACATTGGTCTTCAAGTTTTCAGCTTCTATTGCACTAGAATCCCCACATTCTTCAGCATGGTGGCATGAGTGACAAGAAAAAGAAGAGCTGAACTAAAATGAAAAGAAAAACCTTTATTTCCCTCCAAGTGGAAGCTTTTTCCCCAGCTGTAGAAGAGGTAGCTGCTCCATGGGACACTCAGAAGCCATACTGCAGTCGGCACAGCACCCAGAGAAGTCCTGGTGCCTCAGTGTAACCAATAAAAGGAAAACCTCAACATAAATGTTGCCTGAGCCGCATTTTTCACGGACAGTAAAGCATTCACATAGATGAAAAGTTGGCTAGTTGGATGGAAGCAGTTACACACAGAAGTGAAAATACTCAAATGACTGTTTAGACACATTTTGGCAGTTAAAAAGGGGCTCAGACCAAGTCTGTGACTTATGGGAAATGAAGTATTTTTGAGTTATTATTTAACATCTTCAATAAACAACCTTCACATGCCAAGGCAGTGCTGCAATGCATGGAGTTAGATGCATTACTTTTAAGGAAGGAGTGATAGGAATTATTTGCTTTCAAATTAGGTCCCAAATCCATTTTTTTCAGCTTTCATATTCTTGTTCTTTTCCCATTTTCGCTATGGAATGTGCATACTTTTGGTTGGTTTGGGTTTTTTTAATGACTTTGTAAAATCACTAATATATACCTACCTCCACACACACATTGAAATACATTATTTGAAACCAGGAGCTTGAAAATTCTAAATTATTTTCAAAGTTTGACAGACTGGATGTCTGGCAGATAATTAGGGTCCTTTCATATATACTGTTTACAAACGGCTTGATTTATTTATTCCAGTTTAGTTACTCTTTATTATCTTTATCTAAAGATTATAATTATTTACCTGCAGATCTTTTATATGGATTACATAGCTTATTCCTTGTGTCAAACTAGTCTGCAAGCAGGAGCTCCCAAAAAAGGGCAGTGTGAACATTTGCCCATGCTGAATGTAGATTATTGCTTGAGAATCCACATTTACCTTCCTGACTCTTAAGCTGTTGACTTTGCAACCTATCACCTTAACACTAGGTTTCTCAATTATTTTTTCTTATTTGTTTTCTTTTAGAACCAGTGCACACCCCATTAAGTGCATACTGGCTAGAAGAAAATACTTCATATTGTTTATATTTTTTTTATTAATTAAATTGAGAATCAAATGGATCAATTTGTTTAAAGTGGGGAGAAACAAATCAAGTTGTATTTGAATAATACAATTACAGGTTTTTAATGAGTGAAATCTGTTATTAACATAAACCATGTATCTAAGCATACATATAAATACTGACCTGGCTGTTAAAAAATAGAACCAGAAGTAATTTCTTTGGACCTTTGGAAAAAAAACAAAACCCTGTATACATACACCAAGAATAGAGATTTTTTCCAAGCCAAAAGGGGAACTTATTGAAGTATTATATGCTTAATAAGGGTGTGAGAATTAAAATACTGCTAAGTCTCATTCAGTAACAGGAGGACTCCAAGGTGTTTGCAAGGCTGGGTCCCTACTTTTATGGAGTGTATATTATTACATAATATACAAGTGGAAAAGTACCCTATCCAAGTGGAAATACAAACCAAACTGCCTTCATGGTAACGTAATTCAGTAAAATCTGAATCATTTGTGTTGTGCTTGTATTTTTTGTGTTTCTATAAGAGAAAGAATTTTAAAAGAGGCGTATTGGAAACACTTATATAATGAAAATAATCAACCTTATTTATCTTACTATACATTTATGTGCCTGTTACTGTCACAACATCATTTTGCTGAGCTGAGATCAGTACACTGATTCTTCTCTTTGGGTTTTACTCTGTTGCTATCATTCATGGGGGGATGTACCATGGGGGTTAAGCCACAGGTCTTCCATGTGACTCCGAGTGTTCCCAGTAAGTTACTGCCACATAAATATCAGCAATTAGTAGGTAAAGAGCAATGCAAAATTTAAAGTCACATGCTCAGATGCAAAGAGCAAACATCCTTAGGAAGCAAACTCTGTTTGTCCCATAAATTTGCTACCTTGAGATGACAGTAAAAGGCTACAAACTAGACCAGTATTCCCAGTGGAGTCTGACATACCAACAATAAAGGTATTTTCCTGGTTCTGTGAGCTGGAGCTCTGCACACATGCTGAGGGAGATAAAGACAGCAACTTAGAGCAGGCCTGAGATGTATGTGCAGTGGGGCAGACTGAAATGTAGCTTAAAAATGTAGAGGAATTAAAGTCAGTGCAGTGTATAAATAAATACATGCCACACAGCCTGCATGTGGTTCCAGAATCAGACACAATGGAAAGGTGACTAGGATAGGAGCTATAAACCAATATAGAAGTAGCACAAGGGGATGACTAGCTTTTTGAAAAGCCTAATTGCCATAGAAATATAAAAGTGTTAGAAATGAAAACTGGACCTGGTTGCAAATTAGCTTCTAGGGTAAATGAGCACAGCACGAACTTCAGTTCATTCTTGACGTACATGAGATTAATTCTAGATTAATTCTTTTGCACTTGCATAAGGAAAAAAAAATTCTGAGTGAGGTTTTGCATTCACTCTTTTTTCTAGGATAACTCTTCTGAAATTAGAGAATATGCAAGACATAATTTAAAAATCACAAATCTAATAGCATCCCAACTTGCGTGCTGACCTAATAACGAATTAGCTCGCATTTTGTTGTGCCTCAGTTAGAATCCAGAGTTAAAAATGTGCATTACTTCGTAAGAAAACATCAAAACATAAAACCAACTTCTAATATATTTAACATATACCTGCACACTGCTCTGAATTTTAATGAAAATCTCATTAAATTAGAAACAAAATCATATTAATAAAAAAAGGACAAAGCTTGCTATCAAGAAGAGTTGACTGCTCTTGGTTAACCAAGCAGCTGTCAACAAAGAAAGTGTATGGGAAAGAATTCTTTATCATTACCCAGGCAAAGGCACACCAAATTTCAGTAAAAAAACCTGAAAATCTCACACTGCAAATCCACTGAATTGTCTCAGACCAAAACCTAGCACTAAATGGAAAATCATTGTCACATTATTTTGAGAAGAGATGGAAAGTAGACAGAAAAAACAAACCATCTTGCAGTTTGGAGTATGTGTCTATAGTAAACCTCTATTATTTACACTAAAACTGCTTTGTGTTGTCAAAGCAAAATGTTTGCAGAGTGGAAAAAGTATGGAAAATGTGTAAGTAGCTTTTGTAGTCATCCTGCACTTGACAATACCTATGAATCTCTCCCTTTGCCAGCGTTCTCCAATGACTTCCCCCTCCCCCGAAGAAAGTTCAGACACAAACAATGACTACTACACAGACAGTTTCTAAGCACTTAAAAGAGGTATACATATAGCCCAAGGAAGGTTGCTGTCTGAGAAAATATGATACACTTGGCAGTGTCTTCTCTTAGGAAGGAATGTTAATGGCAGGTTGGAGACTGCCAGCGATACCTCCCCAAGGTAAGGCAGTTTTCAGGGAGAATGGCTCTACAAAGCCATGAATTACTCTGGCCAAGCCACATCATTAAAAATGTAATGATTATGGAGACCATATGGTTTTTTTGTTACAGAATTAGTCATTAAATTCTGCCTTTTCCATTTAGAAACTGGTCTTGTAGGCAGGATGACAACTTTATGAAGAAAATAAAATAAGCACAGTTATAGTCCTTTTATACACATATATTCTAATAAAAGCCTTTTAAAAAAGCATGTAGGATGTTCAGGTTTTTTTGCCAGTTTCACATACTATAAGAATGAGATACAGACCCACAAATTGTTCAATTTTTCACTAACAGCTCGCCAAAGAAATCTAAGTAATAAAAAAAACAAATTCCCCAATGGGCTGTAAGTAAAAATACATTTTAAAAGACAGAAAAAATGCCAGATTTTGAACATACAAGATTACTTCAGGAATAGTGGCTGTGAAAAGCACTTCACTCAACAACACTCCAGTGTTAGCTGAAAACCTCTTTAGTAAACATGAAGTTGGTATTGGAGAAACATGAGCAAGGAGCTGTTAAAGCAACATCTAAATGAACAGCCACACCAACAGCAAGAGATGCAGTCAATAGAATTTCTCCACGAAACACACATTTACCAGACAAGATTAAAATGAGAGCCCTCAGTAGCTCACAAGGTTGTTTCTAGTGACTAGGGCAGGTGTATTTTTCTTCTGAGGTTCACATCTCGGCCACCTGCAACTGAGCACAACAACCTGTAGGAGCAACAACTTAGCTTCAGACAGTTCATACACCCAGCTTGTCACACACAAGGTTTTTTAGAAGTTCACCATGTTTTTGAAAGCTTCACTTGACTTCTCTTTCTGAGGATGGTCCTGGGTAGGTCAACCTGTGAAACTGAAGTTGCAGTTTAGAAATCTGGTTTCCACACACCCCCCTAAATTCCTATCCACTGACTTGGCACAAGGCAAGCACGCTGTTCTTTCTCAAGTTTTTGTGAATGACTTTGCACACACTCTGAGCTTCTTCTCTCCTGTGTGCATCAGCAGGCGTGAGAATGCAAAACCACATCAGAGCACTGCCCTCCAAAATAAGAGAAGAAATAGAGGTGTGTCCCTTAAGGCCTTGCTTTGACACTAATCATGGAATGGTTTGGGTTGGAAGGGACCTTAGAGATCACCTTGTTCCAAATACCCCTGCCATGGGCAGGGACACCACTAGATCAGGCTGCTCCAGGCCCCACCCAACCTGGCCTTGAACACTTCCAGGGACGGGACACCCATAACTTCTCTGTCCAACCTGTTCCTCTCCATAACTTAAATCACCAGTTGAGTGGCAAAATAACTTAAGTTCTCTCTCACTGTTCCAGCTGCAGGACTTTTTTTCCCCAAAAATACTGTCTTTTTTGCTCTTCAGTACCATCAATGCTTTAAGAAATTTGAAAGCAATATGTATTTTGGAAGTCTTGAGAAAACCACAAAAAACCCCCAAGGCAGCTTAATTTTAATTCAAACTACTGCATTCTGAAAAACAAAAGGAAAAAAAGAGCCTGATATGAATGCAATATTTTAACACAAAAGGAGGATCTAATGGGTCAAAATAGCTGCGACAATCATCCCTTTTAAGCTCTCTGCTTAAAAATCCTTACCAAATTTTCAATGATAAAAAGGCCTTCATCTCTTGAAATAGGCTGTATACACCCAGAGAGTCTTAATTTCTTTCAATTAGAAAAGTTTTATCAGACAAAAAAGCAGAAGCAGAACATTTATGAGATTGCAAAGAGGAATACAATATAGTTTTCATAGTTTTTAAAGAAAAAATTTGAATTTAAAACTTAAAACTACTGAATATCACTAAGCATTCAGTTCTGGTAGCACTGCAGCTCTATAAAAAACATTTAATGTATCAGCTCTGAGTCAAAAATTATATATTTAATGTACACATTTGCTTAGACCAGCCAAAATTATGTAAATCAAATTTCAGTAGATTTAAATGTCCTGAAAGATTTTTGTATTGGCTCGATCAAACTCATGTAAGATTAAGTATTTCTACTAAGTATGTGAGCTCATGCATAGACCAGACTCAGATATTTTAATTTTTTTTTTTTTTGAAAGGAACACTTAAAGCTTCTCATAATCAATGCTACTGAAATAAAATCAGCATTCTGCCACACTTCAAATATAAAAATGTTTATATTTTACTGAAACATAAACCAGTGTCAGAAATTCATATTTATCATGTGAAACATTAGCGTGGATTATAAAGTACCATAGTTTTGTTTCATTAGATGATGATTTACAGGGCATTGAGTGGAATAAGTTAATACTCTAAACATCCACAGATCACAATCCCCTGCTTTGAAAAGTAAGCATTCTGCAAACATTTACTCTTTTGGTATGCTGCATACATTGGGATAGTTTCACCTTGACCAAAAGTTTGCTACTGCAAATAGAATAGTCGAGTTGCTTAGAGCATATTTAAGAATCTGCATTTTTACTCTACTACTACTACTATTCTTCTATTAAGATTTGAATACTGCTCTCACATAGCTAAAAAAACTAGCATGGTCCTGCCATTTCAGTCTATTTACTGATGTTTACAATGTATGTTATAACCAATGACTCAGAAAGTGGGTAAACAGAGACTAAAACTCGCTTTAAAAAGCAGCTGGGCACAAATGGAACTGCATGACATCCTTGGCACCTACTTCTAAGCTGGTCAGATTCAGAAGGGATACTGGATATGAATGAAACACTCAGGCTCTTCTGGAGCTTGGTCCAGTCCAGAAATGCTACATGGTTTGCTGTGATAATGAGCAGACAAGACTCAGTGACTCAGATGGCTCTTCTGTTCTTCTGTCCGCCTTTATTAGCAAAGAAAGTATCACAAAAAAATTAATTTTTAAGAGCTACAACCTGCCATACCTTCTAACTTGACAACAGGAAAGTAACACTGAGTAGTTCCACCAAAGTCACTCAAAGATGTTTCTTTTTCAGCAAACCTTCAAAGATACTTGGGACCTAAAGGTGCAGATTGACACCTAAAGTATCCTGCTAGCAGCTACACCTCACTGACCTCGACAGACAGCACGGAGCTGTCTGGTTCTGTAAGCACATACCTTCATCAGACTTTCCTGGTGCCTCCAGCACTCTGGTCCCAGGTGACTTACACGCTGCTGAGTAACTTGATGGTCTGCCGACCAAAGTATAACGGAACGTGAGCAGGGTTAACAACAACAGACCTCAAAAGTACATCAAACAGCTTCTCTTCCAGTGCCATGAGAATGCTAGATGCTTAGAAAGGCTTACAAATTAAAAAAAAAAATAAATCTGCTCTACAAGCCCTTCTGCATAACTGCTTTTAAGGAAACTTGCTTACCTCTCAAGTCTGTAAGCTTTTATTTGGTTTTAATAAAAAATTATTTCACTTGGCAGAAGCTACAAATTTGCATTTTTTTTTCTGCAAAGACATAACAGCATGTTTTAAATTAAGAGTGTCTCAAGGAAATCAGTAAAAGAACAAAAACGTACTCTAAATTGTTTTCAAATATTTATTAACACACGAACGTTTTTCATCCAAACAGTGATTCTGCCTGCAGTATCTGTAACGTAATAGCCACATTACCCCCAATTTTCAGTTAAATAACAGTGAGTCTAAAAACCCAAACAATCCTCCCCCTCCTTACCACTAGGCACTTTTGCTATTGTCTAGGACCACAAATAGCTTTATTAATAGCTTAGCTAGCAAAAGTACAAAGTCACCAAAAAGAAGTATCACTCTGCTAGCACAGACAAAACCTTTTTGTCCGCCTTAGAAGCATGCTCCTGGCTCTCAAATTTGGGATCCAAAACTCCAATCACCACTAGGGCTCATTCCTTTTACTATAAAAATATCCATCAGCATTCTCAGGGTCTGACATAAACCTTTTTGGCTGGTTCTTGGGGTTATGATAGCTTAGAGTCACAGATAAGCAAGCTTGGAGGAGTACAAATCCTGCCAGGGTAATTCCCATCTTTCCAAACATAAATGAAAACTCACAGCTTTAAGTTACGTAGTAGAACAACGTTTAACGTGCATAGAATACGAACCATTACAAAAGCTTAAGGAAGTTAATAGAGGGCCAGAGGTTTCACCCTGGAGAAATAACAACAAACGCAATTTAAGTATTTGCTACACACGAGGCTGGAAAGGGCTGCCGAGCACCACACTGCATCCACGCTGGTGGCAGACGAGCCACAGTAGAACAGGTGATTTATAAACAAACAACAGGGAGTCAGAGACGAGAAAGCTTACTTCACTTTGGAACCGAAGACGAACGATGTAACAGAGGGTAGGATTTTTTGAATGCGGGATATTAACTTAAAACATACCTCGAACCTCCTGGTTTATAGAATCGTGCTATTTGTTTAGAAAGCCAAAGAGAATAAATAAAGTTTTTTTCCACGAAGGGTGTTTTTTGGTGGAGTCACCACCCCTGAAAGCGTTCAAAAAGTTAGAAGATGCGGCACTTCGCCATACGGTTTAGTGATGCACGGTGGTATTCAGTCGAAGGCTGGACTTGGCGATCCTGGGAGGTCTTTCCCAACCCAGGATTTGTGCAAGGAGGTGCCGGGGCTGTGCCTTCTGGGGGGACTGGCGGCAGGGCTGGGGGTCCCGTTTGAAGGCGGCGGGCGGTCGGGGCTCAGCCGGGGCGGTCTCAGGCGCGGAGATAGTCGTTCTTGAGGCGGCTGAGGCGGGCGCCGTGGCTGCGGACGGTGAGGGCCAGCAGGTCGTGCTTGTCGCGCAGCCCGCTGGAGATGTGGCGGGTCTCCCGGAGCAGGGCGCGGGCGTGCAGCAGCAGCCCCAGAAAGCTGTCGCCCAGGCGGGACTCCTCCCGGCCGCCCTGCTCCTGCCCCTGGCGGAACTTGCCCTCCAGCTCGCTCAGCGAGCGGTCCGAGCTGGAGTACGCGTCGCTGATCTGCGCGGACTCGCGGCGCAGGTAGGCGCCGTAGCTCTCCTCGCCGTCCAGGTCGTAGGAGATGCTCCTGCCGATGCCCTCCAGCACCCGGCCCGCGTCCTCCACCTGCCGGCCCAGCACCGTCAGCTCCTCCCGCAGGCTGAGCCCGCCGCCCGGCGCCGCCGCCCCGCACCGCCGCTGCTGGCTCACCCGGAACAGCAGCTGGCACCGCTCGGGGTCGTCGTTCTCCTCGTAGTCCCCGTCGGGGACGAAGTAGTGGTGCAGGCTCCCATTGGACATCTCGGGGTACAGCGGCCCCTCGAAGTACCCGCGGCAGAGGCTGCAGAGCCAGAGCAGCCCCAGCAGGCGCAGGGGGCCCGGCATGCTGCGGCCGACGAGCAGCCTAGGGCCGCCCGCGCCCCATGGGTGTCCCCGGTGCCGCCGCCGCCGTCCCCGCCTCCGCTGCGGGCCGCCCGGGCCGAGGGAGGGCTGGCGGCGCTCTGGGCCCGGCTCCGCCGCGCCGCGGTTAAAAGCGGGGCAGCCCGCCCAGGGGGAAGCGGCCCCCGGGCAGGGCAGGGCCGGACCGGGCCGCCCCCCGCCCCCGGCATCGCCCCCCGCCCCCGGCATCGCCCCCCGCCCCCGGCATCGCCCCCCGCATCGGCCCCGCGGGGGCATCCGGCGCGGGGAGGGAAGGAGGGAGGGCTACGCGGACAACTTTCTCTTCTTTTAAATAAAGAAATCCCCCCGAACCCGACATGGCTCAGCTCTGCTCATTTTCCCCGTTAGAAATGACTGCTTTGCAAGCAGCCCGGTCTGCACAGCAGCTCGAACACGGGGGTTGGGGCGGAGGGACTTGACGAAGTTGTTCAGGCCGCGTAGTTTGTCGCTGGTTGAAAACTTAGGAGGGAAAAAGATGCCATATCGAGTATAAAGTGTAAAACAATAAACCTTGGTAGGGAAGATGGGGAAATGAAATGCAAAATCTCTTCTTAAACAAAATGTCAGATGTGTTTGAGGAAAACCTCAATACAGTGCATCCAATGGAGCTGACTTTGAATGAATTTGGAGCCAACTTTGAAGTGTTTCTCATTCATGAAAAAATATTTTGAGTGAGTCTCGTAGTTGGATTGTGGCAGAGTCGGACCGTGCATGCAACTTGTAGAAATCTCTCTTTATTATATTTGAGTTGTTAAATCAAGGTGAGATACCAAAAAGGAAGGGTCTATAAAATTACCAGCTCCTTTCATGTCATCTTTCCTCTTCCATGGAAAAAAATCACCATCTAGAAGAGATTATACCAAATCCTGTAGTCATCCAGAGCAAAACTTACTGATTTGCTTTAAAGTAGGCTCTCCAAGCCCGTGAGTCAGTTGGGGCCACGCATACATACACCTACATAAATACATACATTCATGAGCGATGTTTGCAGAGTCCAGGCAACTTCCTGCTGACAATCCAGGCCAGACAAGCTATGATAACAGAAACACTCCACTCATTTGGAAACATTTTAGATTTGTATTTAAGTTCACAAAACATTCATATAAACAGGTAGGATTGGGCTAAGCTATTGTGCTTCAGCTTTCAATAAAACATTTAAAGCTTATTCAACTGGGGCTATTTGGTGTTTGGTACTTGTCCTTGGTCTGTGTTTGGCAACAGGGGCTTTTTGGAACAATTTTATTCGCAGGATGCTCTCGTTTCACCTAATATTTTATTTGGATACCAATTCTTTGTTAACCAGAGTACATTACCTGCATCAGTTGCTACCCAGCCTGGTATTACTGCCAGCCAGCTGGTTCACCTGGCACGTGGTTTGTGGTGGACTCCACTTTTGAGGTCTCTTCATGGAAGTACTGCGCTGTAAATCACCCAGCTATAGCTTTCTCAGCATGGTTATGCTTTTGCCAGTGCCACAGAGGGTAAAAATCCAGCCATAGTAAATATTTCATCTCTTCATACATTTAGAGATTGAGAGGTGTCTGCTGCTCCCTGCTGCAGCCACTGACTCTCTGCCACTGCTGTGTTCGATCCAACATGCATTATCTGAGTTTAATTTAAATTTTATATGCAAATAGTCTCTCCCCAAGTAACCCACTTGGGATGTCTGCTTTTGAATGCAGGCTTCAATACAGGATCTGCAATCTTGATGACTGAGTGGGCATAGCTTTTGGTAAAAACTGGAACTTGCTGGAAGATACATAACAGACTGATCCAAGGCAATACCTATTAAGGGTCAGGATTAAGCACAACATAATTCTAAGTTTTAACCAAAAAGCATGAAACAACAGAAAAGATGTAGGCTTACACTGACAGAACAAGACTGTGCATGAGTAGCCATTATTCATTCCAAAAGTCTTAAGACTGCAATAATCTAATATGAATACCCTTAAACCGACCATAAAACCAGGTGCATACAAATGAAAATCAGATTATTTTTTTATGAAAGACACACACTGAAAGTAAGAATTACCTTTATCCATCAAGACTTGGGTTGAAGGGTCAGACAGTTTCATCACAGTCAACAGCAGCAGGAACAGAACACCACAGCAAAGGTTGTAGTAACAACATAAAAATCAGTGTCAGTGTAGAATTTCCTGAAGTAATTTCTGGCATTATCTGGAAGTTTAGAGGGCAGTAAAACTGAAGGAAGACAGAAGGGAATTTCTCAGGAACACCAGAAACCTGTGATGCAGAGGATCAGTGAGGAGAGCAAGCCATTTTTCTGCTGAATGTTGCATTTTCTACTGGGAATCCATAGGGGTAGTTGCATGAGATTAGATATCTGGGGAACTTTTGGGATACATCCAAGAAGCAGCTGTTCCTTGTGGCATGCTCCCATGAAGGCCCGCATTGAAATCCTGGCGTTGTCAAAAGACCCATTGATTTCAGCATGACAGTATTTTATCCTCCATGCCTGCTTAAGCATTTAAAAATTCCCTCTGAATAAATGAGGAAGAAGTACTGGAAGCAAAAACAAAGCAGGATACTGATACTGTCATCTTACAAATACTTGGCATGATACACTCTGCTGTGGTAAAGCCATTGTTTTTCCACTGGACAGCAGTAGTTTATAGTACTATAAAGAACTGCAGAATTTGCTCTGCCTAACCTCTTATGCCACAGCACCAAAATCAGCCTCCAGCCAAGAAAATGCTCATAAACTGATAGCAAATGCACAGCTCAGCACTGGATTTCAGATGACCCTTGTATGCATCTTCCTCTGTAAGTCATGCCTTATCACACATGCTTACTGTTTCTTTTGCAGATCATGGTAAACTTTGCAGCATCATAACGTTTCAGGTGTAAATGGCCATTAATTTGGAGATATTGGTATTTGGTCCTAAAGGCCCCACAGGCTTTAAGGTATAAATGTTCTCTGACTACTGGCTGCTGTTTTCCTCCTATGAACTGTTCTATGGCTGTACAGAAAGATACCTTGTTTAAACATAAGACTAACAAGTATGTGTGTGTGATTTCTAATTCTAGGCTGCAGTGCTAAATGCTCAAATGGCATCAATTGATGATGATCAAGTCCATGAAAGAATAACACCATTTTTTTTTGTAGGAAAAATGCCATAAGAACGTACCAGAAACTCTGCAGAATAAAAAAAGGTTTGGGGAATGAAGCCTTTATAATACACCTAATACTTATTCAGTATAACTTTGCAATACAGAAAACAAAATTAAAAAACCCCACAAGTAGCTATAGGAAGGATTGGGTATGAGGCTGAATGTGAATACAACTAATGGAAAGAGTCTGCCAGGCTGGTTTGCCTCAGAAGAGTATGCAATTAATATTGAACCTACTTCAACTTTAGCCAACACCAAAATGAGCTCAGCCTTTGCAGAAAAACACAGAAAATGATTTTACCACAGCCCATCTCTGTAGTGGATGCTGGTTTACTTTATGGAAATAGAATTCCCTTAAATCAAAAAATGGAGGATATGCTCAGGTTACTTTTGAAAAGAGAAGTGATGCATCTGGATGCATCCTAAGAATGGAAAAAGAGAGATGAAGCAGAATGAATATTTACTGGTATTTTACTCGTGCAGTTTCTGTCTGTTGATGAAAAATCTGAAACCCCAAAAGGGATATTGCTAGCATTTCTTCAGCAAGGTTCCTGAAGTGGAAATAATAACGCTTCCTCGGTGGAAATGAAAACATTTAAAAAACCATCATCACTGGCCAGCTTAGAGAAGCCACATAGAGAAGCTTTCCCACTACTGTAAATGTGGTTTGTTATAGAGACAGCATATTATGCTTTTAACATGTTGACTTGATTTTCAGTCCTTTCTGTGTTATTTTTAAAGCTCTACATGAGCATGAAAAAGCTGCATATGAAAACATGTATTTTGAATTTGTTACAGAAACATAGTTCACTAATTATTCCTGATAATGCATTTTCTTTCCCTCTAACCCGTTAGGAGTAAAATAAGATTTGGTTTAGGATTTTAAAACCCCATAAATTTTCTCTTTCCTTCTCTTCCTGTCCCACAAAATAGAAAAAGTTTACAATTCTAACATGTCCTGCTCGGCAGGGTTGGCAAAGAATTTGAATAAAAGCCCTGGAAGAAATCTAGGAGAGTCTGGTGAGGAAATGCTGATGTAATTTCCAATGGGATTAATCCTTTAATACAGTTTCACAGGATTTGTATTCCTGTCATCTAATGTATTCATTTGAGGCAGGGTCTTCAGAACTGAAATTTTCTGAAAGCTGGATTTTACCAGGCCTGTTCTTCAGGCTGATTCCCCAACAATTTAAAAACACCATATAATTTTCAGTTTTCCACATTTATAAAGATGGCATTTTCTGAGTTACACACACAGTTTTATGTGTTAAGATCAGAGATGAATTCCTGAATAAAAGCTAGATCCTGACACATTTTATACAGGTCAGTCATCAAATTTCCTCTTCTCACCAATCCTTTAAAATCTCTACTTATGAACTTAAAGGGAAGCCTGCCTGCTCAGGCTAACCAGCTTCATGTAGTTTTATTAAACAAGTCTCCACAATGGGCTAGCCTTCCTATTCTCTGCTTCAGGTAAAACTGAAATACTTATAATAGTATCCTCTGTGCAGATAAAAGTGAGATAAGATGGGAAATATTTAAAAAAAAATAATCATAGGATTTAACTAGTTTAATTTCCTCTCGCCCATATCTTTCCAATTGTAGCACATAAAGAATAAATCCCCCATGCTTCTGCAGTAAAATTCACTTGCATTCCCAGATCTGGTTTTTAGCGGTTGAAAAATGTCCTTTTTGTATCCTAACACATTCACTCAGATATTTATTTAGGTCTTTTTTAACAGTTTATTAAATTTAAAACTAGTCAGACTTTGTATCTGAGCAGAGTAAAACCAAACATGTGGTTTCAATTCAAATATACCAAAATCTCCCTGTTAAAAAAGAAACAAAAAACCAAAACCAAAACGTTCCCTTCAACAAACATTCTTATAAAAAATTCTACTTGAAGAAGCAGGTGAAGGAGTACTACTTACAGTCAGCTGTATGTTTATTTTTGTGCAGTCATGGCTGACTGTTCCACAGGTTTTTAATGACCTGGTGCACACAGAGCACCCATTCAGCAGCCTGAACACTGCGTTATTCTCCCTTGCCTGACGCTGGTGCAGAATGTCGATATGGAATTTATACCTCCTGCTGCAGTTTATGGGTTTTATTTTGGAATGGCATGGCTTAGGAACTGGCATTTGAGATTATTTCCTTGGTGACTCTGCGGACCCTTCTGCAGAGGACGTGATGGACACGGGTGAAACTTGCCTCTGCGGCCTGACCTGCAGCCCCAGCACGGCTGTTTGCCCTGGCTGACTCCAAACCACAGCCTTTAAAACACTTTCTTATTCAGAGCCCTGAGACAGTTCAGCCAACCAAAGCAATGCTGTGACTACTGTTTGAAATTAAAATTAAGAGGGCATGTTCAAAACTAAAAAGTGTCTTAGAAGGCAAGGAGGGACAATCCATCTTCTCCACAAGAGTAACCCAGAGGCAGAACACCTCTGTGGGTTAAGTGTCTGCAACATGCACTGTCGATCATACACTAGTTTAGGTTGGAATTGACCTTCAAAGTTCTTCTGGTCAAACCCCACTGCAATGAGCAGGGATGTCTTCAACTAGACCAGGTTGTTCAGAGCCCTATCCAACCTAACCTTGAACGTTTCCAGGGATGGGGCATCTACCACCTGTCTGGGCAAACTGTGCCAGAACACTTATTGTAAAACATTTCTTCCTTATATCTATTCTAAACCTGTGCTCATTTTAAAACCATTATCCCTTGTTCTGTTGTTAAAAAGTAGGTCCACATCTTTCCTGTAGCCCTCTATAGGCAGTGGAAGGGGCTCTAAGGTCTCCCCAGAGCCTTCTCTTTTCCAGGCAAAACAACTCCATCTTCCTCAACCTTATCCAGTGCCAGCAGCCTTGAGAGCAGAGGGAGCCTGTCTACAGCTACATGGCTGCCTCTCCTTCCCCTTCTGCTCTGCTTCCAAGGAACAACCTGTGTAACTCTAAGATCTGCGGGGGGCATCATCAGTGGCCAAACAGAAGGGAATAGCAGGAGCTGATCCTTTTCAGTCTTAATTCACTGCCAGGAATGTGAGCATGCCTCTGAGAACGGCATCTGGACATCTGCTGCTGTTGCTCCTGCTGTGCTGGAAAAAAGGGATTAGGAGTCCGAAGATGCTTCAGCACCAATGGAGAAACTAACTACTTTAGTAACTAAGACATTCAGAGGTCTCAAGGACTGCATCTTTTAAATTAAGGCTCTCTCACTCTTGTTGAAAGTGATGGATACTTTGCTCATAGCTTGATGGGGCAATGTCAAAGATGAATCTTGGAAATATTTTGCTCTGTACTGTAAGTGGCATGCTTGCACTTGGCTTACTTGCAAATTACTTGCAGACAGTAGCCTTTTCTATTTTCTTTTTTTTTTTGGTGGGGGGGAAGAAGCAGGCTGCAAGTAATCTGGGAATCATCACAATGCATAATATAGGACACCTTTTTTTTTTCTTTTTTTTTTCTTTTTTTTTTTTTTTTCTGGAAACCTATTTTTCCAGAAATATCAGGTATTTCCAGATATGAGTTGTAATTTCTAGGTTGTTCATTGTGTTAATTCCAGATGATTTAAAAAAAAAAAAAGAGGAAAAACTTTTGTTAATCAAAAGTGGCACGGCTGGACTGGAATGGGAGGAAGCCTTCAGCAGCCCTGTTTGCATCTGCAGCTCAGGCAGCTGCTCCTTGTCTACCGCAGGAGAAGGGTCAGATCTCTCCGTGGTCAAGGCAGCTGGTTGGACAACGCTAACCAAAACCTCAAATGCATTCACAGACCAGACAAATCCTTCACAGCCACATCCTGCTCTTAAACAGGACGAGGAGCATGGAGATGGTTGCAAACCATTCTGAGTTACTCTGCAGGTGGTGTTTTTCAGCAGGGTGGCGGCTCAGAGAGTCTTTAAAGGTACACAGCACAGAGAGGAGCAGTTTTGTTCCTGGTGATGCAAATTACAATTGAATATGAACGTTCTTAGCCAGTCAGTTCCAGAAGTACTCAGAAAAAAGTCCATTTTTGAAACATGCAAACAAAACTAAACCAAACCTCAGCAGCGGTATGACTACTCAATACTCTATGAAAGGCTTGTGGCAATGTCTGTGAAATTTAAAACATTATTATAATATTCATTCTTATACTATTGACATGGCTTAACCATGACTGGCAACTAAGCCTCACACAGCTGCTTGTTTGCTCTTCCCTCCAGTGGGATGGGGGTGAGAATCAGAAGAGTAACAGTGAGAAAACTCTTGGGTTGAGATAAAGATAGTTTAATAGGTAAAGCAAAAGCCACATGCACAAGCAAAGCAAAATAAGGAATTCAATTCCCACTTCCCATGGGCAGGCAGGTGTTCAGCCATCTCTGGGAAAGCAGGACTCCATCTCCCATAATGGTGACTTGGGCAGACAAACGCTATCACTCCAAATATGTTCTCCCTGAACACATAAGCTGAGCATCACACCGTATGGTATGGAATATCCCTAGGGTCAGCTGTCCCAGGTGTGTTCCCTCCAGCTTCTTGTGCTCCCCCCTCCCCCCTCTGTGGTAGGATGGGATGGGAGGCAGAAAAGTCTTTGATTGTGTAAGCACAGCTCAGGGTCCTGAGCATGCCCCTCCTGGCTATGGCAAAAATTAACCCTGTCCTGGCTGGAAGCAGGACAACAGCCTCACCTGATCTAGCTGCAGATGCTGTTGCAGAGACCCTTGAAGTGGAGACCCCACCACCATCCAGACAGCGACTGGCCATCCTGTTCAAGAGATCTGTTTCCCTACACCCATGTAAGAAATCCCAACATGCTAGGGGGTTTTGTTCCCAACAAATACTTTTCCCACAAGTATCTATGCAATAGGAAGAAAATAGGGGTGCTGAAAGTCTACAGCATCAAATGTGAGCATTAGGCATCAAAATGCAGCCCAGAGAGCCCATTCCTTCATGCCTGTTCCATGGCAGGTCAGGTTCAGAGCTCCCATCCTTCTTAGCACTGAGTCAGAACTCATGAAGATAAGATTTACAGCTAAAGGCCACAGAGAAATAGGCTGAATGGTTCTTCTTTTCCCTTCCCATTTATCCAAGAAAAAAAAACAACCACAGTGGCTTCCAATCAAGAGTGGGATGAGATTCACTGTTTTTACTATCTAATATTTTCTCCTCTGAATTGCAAGCCCTTTTCTCCCTTCACTACATTTAGCACACGGGACACAGACTGTTGCCTCGGAGTGGAAATTCACTTGCTTATCTTCCTTAAATGATTATTTTGTGATTCTCCTTAATAGCAGTATCTATTCCAGGTCAGCATACACCTCTGGAAGAAGAAAGGACCTCAGTTTATTGGATCTCATAATTATTTAGGTGCAGCTGCACATCAGCCATATGAGCCTTCCAAGAACTGAGCTAACAAAGATCAGGCTGTACTATCCTTGCTGTATTTTTCTTGGACACTTGAATTTCCTAGACAGCAGTGGGAAGATGTCTTGAAATTGCTTACAAATTCTGTAAATATGGTAAATTTCCCTGAGCACTGCCTGAAATGAAACATATAATTGAATTTTTAAATGATGGGCATAGTGGCATGAATCCAGTGACTTGTAAGAAATGGAAGGGCATCAGGGAAGAAATGCATTGGTGTAAAGAAAAATAATGATTCCATCCAGCATTCAGACTTGCCCTTCAACCCAGATGCTCGCTGAATAAATCCAAAACCTCAGGAGAGTTAACAAAATTATAATCTTGGAGACTGAAAGCCATTAGCTGATAAATCAGAGATTCAGACTCCTTGCTGGGTAAATCCCTGGGATTATTTCTGTCTTTTCCAGCAGTCGTGGGAAAGTACTGGGTTGCCATGTACAGGCACAGCTTCTAGACTTGTTATCCTGAGTACTGGTAGCAGCTATTTGTGGCCAGATCTCAACTCAAAATAAATGTCCAGGTATTTGCCTAACTGCACTCATGACACTGCAGACTGCAGGGAGTTCGGGGTTGCAAAGCCCACACTGCTGGCAAAGAGTTACGGAGCTGCACCAGCAGCAATGTTTATATTAATGCAACTAGAAGTTCCCTTTTCAAACTTAAAGCAAAGTTCTGTCCCAATAAGGGACAAAAAAGTTTAAAGCCATCCTGGAATCCGTGAAAGCATCATCCTTGGAAATGCCCTGTGGGGATGAGAGCAACAGCAAGGTTAAGCATTTTGTCTTCCATTTGTTGGTTTTTTTGGTTTTTTTTTTAATGACAGCCACTATGGAAGAAAATATCTGAACAGTTTGTATCCCAGTGGCACAGTCAGAGCAGGGGAACTTTAGCCTGCATGGAGATTTCCTTTATGAGTGAACCAGGAGCAATGATGAGGTGATAAAAACCCAAAGAGGTCTCTAAAGAGAGTACACACCAAGGAACTCGGCAGACTGAAGAAACCAGCCTGGTAAGTTTAAACCATTTATAGAAGATTTTTAAGGAAATCAGAGGAAATATCAATCCCCATATAACTCATCGAGCCAGAATCATGTTACTGAAAACCTGAAACCCCACAAAAAAATGCTTTTCAGTCAAAACCTCAAAATATACCTCACTAGAATTTATTTCCGTGAGGAGCTGGCCATTTCTGCTTTTTCCATGCTGCTTGTCTTTTCCATCAAGTTTCTGATATTGCAGCCATCTACTAACTGAGTGTGCAATCCCCTTTCATCATGGATTCATAACCCCAGTCTGTTAGTTAGTCCAAAAGACAGCACGAAGAAGAGCTGAATTAGATGAGATATAAAGAAGAAGTTTATTTCAGTGAGTGTGGTAAACCACTGGAACAGGTTGCCCAGAGAGATGGTGGAAGCCCCATCCCTGGAAATGTTCAAGGTCACGTTGGATAGGGCTCTGAGTAGTTGAAGATGTCCCTGCCTATGGCAGGGTTGTTGGACTAGATGAACTTTAAATGACCCTTCCAACCCAAGCCATTCCATGATTCTGTGTAGTCCAAACCAATTTAAACTCTGCCTTCGTTGAAGTGCTGGGAATGTGAAATGTGAGAAAACAGACCAGTGTACCTTTGGCCTTTTGGCTACAATTCTTACTGTCTCCTGATGTCATTTCTTATTTACTTTTCACCAACAATCTCCGCTGATGAGTAATAACCTGCAGGAATTTATTCTGGACAAACAACAAAAAATTACAATCTGGGCCCAGAAGAACACATGCACTGAATAATAAACTCTGAAAGAGTTCTTTTTTTAGACAGACTTGAAATACCCTTACTTGTTTTTCTTAAGCCTAAAATTAAAAGATTACTTATCTTGTTTAAATCTTTAGTCTGAAATATTTTATTTCCTTTAATGATTCTCTCTTACATTTCTTGCACCCAGCCAGTATTTTGAATTACTGTAGCATGGCTTCATGTGACCAGATGTGGAAGACCAGACATAAGCCTTGTAAGAATAATTTGTCTCAGACATTCTGACTGACTGTTGCGACAGTTGTCATTGGAAGAGAGGGTACCACTGACACTGGCCAGTGCTGTTTTGAGCCAACTTCCTTTTCTGCCTTGAGACTTATGCTCATTTCAGCAGCATCAGTTCCCCTCCATCCCCCAGCTCGGTTCCTGGGGGGCTCAAAAGAACTGGCTCTGCATGGGTGAACAAAATGGCATGAAAAATCTACGTGAACACATAGGAGGTCTGCACAATTAAAGGAAGCAGATTGGTCCCCCTCCTCTTTCTTTGTCTCACTATCCCAAATCCGGATCATCCACATGGTAGGACCAACACAGGCTCTAAGGACTGGTGATCTTTCTTCTCCTTCTCTCTTCTCTGTCTTTATTTCTTTCCTCTCTTGCTTTGACTTGGCAAAGTGCAGCTATCATATTCTACCCCTTGCTCCATACTGAAGTTTGTCATGGGATTTGGGAGCTTGGCGAAGGGTTTGTAAAAATTAACGGCTTCTTAGCCAAGGCTTTTGAGACTAAAGAGTGGTCTAGTCATCAGAGTTAAAACAGTTATACAATAAAGCATAAAAAAGATCCCTGACACATGGACTGGTGTATGTGTTCAGCCTGAAGAGGATTTATAACAAACATCACACCCCCTGTCAAGAAGGCATTTGTAAGAGAGTGAAGAAGATTATTACTGGCTCAAAACAACTAAACTGGGGGCCAGGGGTGGATGGGAAGAGAGGATAGGCAGGTGATGGTGGGATGGTGGAGTGCTCCACACCCCTGCTCCCAGAGCATCTAGTCCTGCCCCAGAATGGCTATTAGCCACTGGCACACTGAAAGCACCACCTGAGAGACCAGAACAGATGACAGCAACTGCACAAAGATATGTGTGGTTGCAGCTCACCATTTGAATTTTATAGTAGATGAGATCACGCTGGAATTCAAGCGGTGACTCCTTATCTTTCTCTGTCCCTTTCTTTCTCTCTCTCTCTTGTTCTTCTCCTAATTTCCTCCTCTCAGAATCTGTGTAACTTAAACTTGGATGGGTTAGGGTTTGCTAAGTCAATGCCTTGTGAAATGCTTTATTTTGATTGAATGTTTGCTTTAAAGTTTGCCAAGTACCCTTATTTTCTAAAGTTTGCCAGTAAAAGTTTGTTCTTTAACCTCCTGAGAACGTTGTCTTGTTTCTCCTCTATGCTGCCTCATGGTATAAAGAAAGCCCTAAGCCCCTTTAAGAAACCTGTCAAGTGAGTCTGGGGCTTAATAGCTGTGACACCAGGAAATAAAGATGTAGATCTCTGGTTGCATAATAAAATTCCCTGTGGACTCACAAGCTCATGGTAACGGTAGCATTTTCCTGTAACAGCCTAGTCTCCTGTCATACCTGTATTCCTCCAACTCTAGGTAGCTAATGGCAGTTTCACAGTTCCAGTGCTGCTAGAAAGCAGGGATAAACTGAAGGAGTAAAGACCAGACTATTTGTCATACTTTTCGAATCAGGAGGAAAAAAGTCCTCTAGACAACGTAATCCTCCGTTCAAAGCATCAGCTATGAAAGACAGAGCTCCAGTAAACATCCAGCACGAAACAAAATGAACAAAAAAATATCAGGTTGAGATCATATCATTCTTCTCAATGCACACAGAAATGCTCATGTTCAGTTTTCCCAGCCTGTCTGTGACTCGGTGGGGGCAGCTTCCACTAGTCAGGATTGTGAAGCATTTTCTCTGTAAAGAGAAATTTCAGTTTGCCCTGAAATTTGGTATGCAGTGTTTGGCATGCTGGCACTAGTGTGAGCCTGCCCAGGATCAGGCATTTGGCAGAGAGCGTCTTCAAAGATATATATCCCCAAACTCTTTTTGTTTTTTTTCTTAAGCCTGACAAATGATAGCAATTTTGGTGCATGCAGGCTCAGTGATCTTGTTCAGGCCACCAAAGAGTATCCTCATCTGCAGAGCTCAGGGCAGGTCAGCACCACTGTAGCTCATATTCACAAAAGGGCTTTGTAAGCTGCAAGTCTCAGAGCAAAAAACTGGCATGGTGTGGTGTAGCTGGGGAGATGAGTCAAAAAACCTATTTCATCATTTTGCGCCTGAATACCTTTCCTCTCCATGCAGCACAGCTTAAAATTGGCTTCAGACAAACACCTTGACACAAAATTTCTCATCTCAGTGAAATTTTTGTGCTTTGACAGTGTAGACATACAATAAAATACGTCTTTTCATCAGCAAGATAACCCTGCTGTTGCTATTTTGTGCTCACCGCCTTATTTTGCAGGAAATGTTTGGTCTGTTTGCATCTGTTTACGGAAAGAGAACAGGCGTTTGCAGGGAAAGAGGAAAAAGAACAGCAAACTGGGAAAAGGCTTCCTCTGTCAGCACTACAATATTAATAGTGCTTGCATTTTGCTCAGCAATAACTAACAACCTATTTCTTTCTTAGAAAAAAAAAATAATAAAAAAAAAAAGGCAGCAAGAACACACCCCTTCGCCAAAACCATCCCAAGCAGAAAGGCCAAGTTTCCGTAAGTGCAAGACCACATTAATTACATGTCTAAACAGAACTCAGCATTTGGAGAAAGCAACTGATTTCTTTCAAAGCTGTTACTTAAAAAATGTATTTTCAGCGCTGATCAGTAAAACAAGCACCGTTCTGTTTTTGGTGGGGTTAGGAATGCGGAGACACGGGGAGCAGGACAGGTCCCACGTGCCTGACCAAGGGGCAACCAGGGCACCTGGCTCACCTTCAGTTTCCTCTCCAAAAAAGTATTCTGCCTCAAATTAATAGAAAAAACCCACAATTAGTTCTTGCTAATTCATAGCTGGGAAATATTGCTATTCAAGCTTCCTGTGGCTTGAACCTCTTTTTAAATCCATATATAGTTACAGAATGCCTGCCCAGCAAACTTGCTGATCCAGCCTAGCTCCTTCCTCTTGAAAGTCTGACATGAGAAGAAGCTCTGTAAAAAGTCAGAGGCAGCATCAAAGGGACCTGCAGAATTATTTGATTTTTATATTTGTGTTTACCAACGGACGTCAATGGAATAGAATTTCAGCCTTTAAATGATCTCCTTCTTTGTGGATCTGGCCTATCCTTTAGCAAGTTAGCTACTTGAGTATTTAAATCCAAGAAAGTGCTCCAAGTTATGCACAAATTTCTTTAAGTTATGAAATTAGGAGCAATCATATTACAGCTTTTTTTTTTCTTTTTTACTGAACAGACACATCAATTACTTTTGCAAAATAAGAAAAAATCCTTTTTGATTTCTGAATTTTCTACAGAAGTATATTACAAAGTTCCCACATGAGTGTAATGTATGCTTGTGCAATCTCAGATGAGGTGTGATGAAGTTCATAATGTTTTTTTTCTCAGACAGAGCATGAGATTTGCTCTTTTTCACCTCAGCCAGAAGGAATCGATTCTGTTTTTAAATTGGAGCAATTAACCAGTGTAAGCAGCTTCTCCTGAAATGACTTGAGTCTGAGGCACAGGGTTTGAACTAAACTGAATTGTGTATTTCTAACATGCCGTGCTTTTTGCTTCATGAAAAATCAGAAAGAAAACTTTATGGGAATGACTTTTAGATGGGAATATCTATCGGATGGGAATGGCTTTGAATGTAGATGAGTGATTTTTTGACAGCCCTTCAGGCTGTGAAAGCACTGCCAGTGTCACAGAAGCCTTAGATCTGATACAGAACAGTTTCCACTCAACAGCATCAGACAGAATTTTATCAAATTATTATACTATTCACTATATACAATTAAGGATTGAAGTTGCAGTGGCATTTTCATCTTTGCATTCACTACTGCAGTGAATGCAGCTGATAGTGGGGAAGAAATAAAGCAGAGGTGGTGAGATGAAATCAAGATCTCTCAATGTTAAAAAAGTATGCAGCCTAATTCTTGACCTTTGTGTGTGTGCTTAGCTTGAGTGTATGTCTGCCTAAATACCTACTGCTCAGGGAGACACTTAGGATCCTGCAAGTGAAAAAGAATTGGAGAACTGTGATATTATCTCTTCAACCCGTATCACCTTCGCTGTGGATTCACTGAGCAGCACATGGGCAAAGGCTGCACTGCTGAGCCTTGTCCTCCTCCTCTGAAATGAGACCGTGATTAATCACCTCCAGTGTTTTGAACACTCCAGCCCAGAGCCTACGGGAAAGGGAACGTTTGCTGCTATGCTCCTGTGGTGAACCACCAATGACCTTTATTTCTGGGAGTGGGGTTTTCTTTGGTGGTGGGGTTTTTAAATTAGTTCTATATTAGATTGCAATGAG
>JAWWES010000168.1:59248-103959 GCA_035583135.1 Lophotriccus pileatus
ATGACCTTTATTTCTGGGAGTGGGGTTTTCTTTGGTGGTGGGGTTTTTAAATTAGTTCTATATTAGATTGCAATGAGATATTTCACCAGATTACATCCATGTGCATCAATTTTCCTCCTTACTTGCAAACAGATGGTTGTCTTCCTTATTTCAGGAATGAAAGTCTTGCATTCCCATAGCTCGGAGTGTCTGTGCACTGCCACCAGTACACACTGGTTTTCGTGCTGAAAGACTATTCTTTTTCCCAGCATACCAAAATAGGCCAATCAGTTGCTTATTTCCCTTGATCCTGGTACAAACTCCTGATTTAGTGATGGGCTGTGTCCCACACTCAGCCTTGCAGAGGTTTGCAGATGGAAAAGTTTGAGAGCCTGTTCTGCCTGCTCAGGGCAAAGGGTGGAGACTGCACGACTTAGGAATCCCTTTCTTTTCCCTAACTTAACTTTTTCCTGGCTCTACCACTGATTTGCTCTATCCCTGTGTACAAGTCACTTAACTTTGTGTACTATTTGTATTTTGAGAGCTGATGGGTGCTCCTTAGCACCTTTCAGAACAAGTCTTTGTAGGAACACAGCTTATCTCATGCTCTTGGAACTTACACTCTCATGTACACGTTTAGGTTATAAGTATCAAGGTATGAGAGGACCAGATTGGATGAAATACATCCTTTTCAGGTATTACAAGGATCTCACTTTGTGGAGTTCAGTTTCTGCAGCAGAGGCCATCTCTAGTACTGTCTTAGCTCGTGGACATTATTGATTCTTCTGGATATCAAGTCCTGGTTGGATGGGGCTCTGAGAAACCTGCTCTAGGTGAAAGTGTCCCTGCCCATGGCAGGGGAGTTGGACTAGATGACCAATAAAGGTCCCTTCCAACCCAAACCATTCTATGATTCTGTGACGCAACTGGAATTCAAATAAAGAAAAAGAGGTAGAAAAACCCTGTGCTATACTAGCCACTGGGTAATTCAGGTGGGAATTCAAACATAAATGTGAACACAGGAACAGAATCAGACAAAAACATCTAATAAAAGATTGTGCCTGAAATGCTTCAGTGGAGTGTCTCAGCTTCATCACCTTTTCACTGAACTCAAAACAGGGATTCATGGCTCCCCAAAAGAGCAGTTCACCAGTGCTGTGGGAATTGATTCCCACTTGAGATGCACACACTACAAACAAACATTACTCATTAGCAGCAAGTGTAAGAATGAGTTCTCCACTGAGCCACTTTGCTAAAAAAAAAAAGAGCTGAATTTATTTTCATTTAAGCTAAACTTTGAGGAAAACATAATTTCTTGCAGGCTTGAAACCTGGCTTCTCAGGGACGTTCAGAAGGGAATTTCAGATCCCTGAGGCTGGTCCTTGGCTGCTGGAGGGGCTGATGTGTGTCATCCACATGACTGCACACCTCCTTTTGCAGGATCCAGCTGTCAAAGAATGACACCTCAAAATGTCTTACGAAGAAGTTCACAGGAGATCAGAATTTATTAAATCACCACTCATAGGAAGAAACTGTCTAGCTTTAGTAATAGACCACCCTTCAAAGGCAAATGGTTTTTTGATCACTTCCCAGAATTAATGGAACATTCACATCCCATTTTATTTTGATATTCCATAAAATACCTGTAAAATTCTGCATACGGAATTCAGATGGTCCCAGTTTCTGATTGGGCCACTTTGTTTGTTAATTTTCTTCTTGTAGAGGAGGTTAACAAATAAAAAATAATGTAAAAAATTCAATAAAAGCCTGTTATCTTACAAACAAGTAAAAATTAAAGCGTCACCTTAAACTAATCAATACAGCAGCCAGATCAATTCACCTTACTATCAAGTATTTTTACATCTCTGCAATAAGACTGCTTATATTATATTATATTATTATATTTCATTATTTGATTATTGCAGTTCTGATAACCATCTACAACACTAAAAATCATAGAATCACAGAAGGATTTGGGTGGGAGAGGATGGTAAAGATCATCTTGTTCCAACACCCGCCACAGGCAAGGACACCTTCCTCTAGGTTAGGTTTTTCAGGACCTCATCCAGCCTGGCCTTGGACACTTCCAGGGATGTAGTAGCCACAGTTTCTCTGGGCAGCTTGTTCCAGTGTCTCACTGTCCTCACAGTAAAGAATTACTTTGTAATATCTAATGAGTTAGAAAAACTATAATACAAAGATCTTGTGATTTGCAAAAAGCACCTTTTGGTGCCAGTAATAACTATGTGACAATCCCAAATGTGTTACAGGAACGGTTGGCAGTTGCCATCAAAGCAATATAGAGAAAGCAGAAAAGACTAGCTTGTATATACATAATTGTGGAAAAGACCAGGGGTAAAATTAAATAAAACTGGAAAATTAATAAAATTGCAGTCAGTATATATGCTAAGGGGGGATGAAAACATTCTGAGCACTGGGAATCTTCAAACCTTAACCTGTCACAATTTTCTATTATATTAATGAAGACATAATTCATAATTGTTAATTGTGACTCCTCCAAGGACACTAGCAGTTGCCAGCAGTGGGTGATACACTTGACTGTGGAGGCCTGGGAGGGGATCTCTCTTATGCTGTTGATGTGTATCCCTGAATGTCCCCTGGGGCGCTGACAAACCAATTAAATCTGTGGAGACATGGGAGGGGTTTTTCTGCTTCCACGTGACTGTGAAAAAATTAGTCCAGTCCAGAGGACTTTTCAGTAGAGGCTCTCCCTAATGGGACTCTGACAGACTTGGTCAGCCACAAGGGTCTCAGCCAACCTTGGGCACTGACAGACTAATCAAACACCAAAGGTTGGAGAAAATATCCCCTTTCATGTGACATTTGAATTTACGTGACACGGTTCATGCAAATTTTTATGTAATAGTAACTTGCCAGAAAACAAAATAATAACCAAGATTTAAATAGTGAATTGGAACAAGAAGGATTGCTAAGGAAAACTCGTCCTTTAGAAATAGCTGAAATATGTAGCTCACGTATTACTGTGTTTTTTTGAAGGTGGGCATAATCATTCAGACTTGGGCTGGGTCTTTATTGACCCATTTAGATACACTCACAAATGTCTTTAATGCTTTAAAGTGTGTTAATGACTTTCTGATAAAAACTAAAGAACCTCTTATTTTATCATTATTTACTGCATATAAAGACAAATTTCAGCTGACCTAAAAATTGAAATTCAAACCCAATGAAATTATCAAAAGAGTGAATTTTTAATGACCCGTGACAAAGCTCTTACATGCACTAAGCACTTTTCTCAATGAAAAGATTAAGTATTGCAGGATCTAAAAACTAACTTACAAGGGTGGCAGATTTCTGCTACAAATAACATTTTTTGTTAATGGCTGATATTAGTCTTGCTGTGTTTGTCTCCAACATAGCCATGCTGTCTCAACTATCTGAAAACCTCCACACTGTATTGTGAGGATTTTATAATTTGTTATTAATTATAAGGAAATAGTTATGATTTTAGGGGTAAAATTACTCCTAAAGTAATCAGCAAACCTTATATAACTCAACATAAATCCCTCCTTCCAGAAATTGTGAAGTGTTGCTAAGATTCAATAGCAGGTCCACAAGTGTTTCTACTGTATTAAATCTATCCATCTTGAACAAGATAATTTATCTTCCAAAACTCTTCTTGGAACTAGCATAATTTAATATTTTCATTAGTGATTTTGCAAAGACTTAGAGGATATTAACAAAATATGATGGGGCCCTAAAACAAGAAGACATAATCAATATAAGGACAATAAAGAAGGATTTATTGCAATTAGAAGCAGAATGAAGTCTGACAAAAACTTGTACTCTGGAACTGAAAGAAAGAATTTCTGCCTTGAGCTTGGAATGCAGCAAATTAAATGGCAGAAGAGGAGGAAAAGCTTTGGATATTAGTTGATCACAGGATAACTAACCACTCTAATGCAGCTGTGGAAGAAACTGAGTGGAGCTCATAGTATTTCAACCACTATATTTTGGACAGAAACAAATACATCTTAGTGTGATTTGATTGTTGGACTGTACCTTGCAGTGTGCTAGCAAAAATTTCCTGTGTAAAACAAAATGATTTCAAATTAAAAAACCAAAACCCATAAAACCATCAAAACAGAAATATCTGTCTTATGACATGGACTAGAAGACACTAACTGCTTTAAGCCTGCTAAAATAAAGCCTGAGAAGCAATATAGCTGCTTTCTATAAATACCCTCTGAGCTAAACGTTAGGAACATATGAGAACCATTTAAGCTAAATGACAATATATGTGCACGTACAAACAGCAAATTGGCATAAACTGGATGGAAGTGAGCCCTCAAAGAAAAAGAGTTCTTGAACATCCTCCCAGTAAATCAACACAGGCCAAGGACTGATAAAACTGAGAAATGAAGGCTGAGCAAATCACGAAAAGAATTACGTGTCGTGGTCACCCCTCATAAGACGGAGCTGGTTTCTGTGAGCCAAAGGGCTGGTGGATGCTGTGGTCCAGGTTCTTGCTGAGCTCATGCAGCTCATTTCCACGAGGGGAGAAAAGCCCAGGAACCAACCAGCACAATACAACAACTCTGGATGGCTCATGGAGGCGGGAGGGGGGGGTGGGGGCAGTTGCCTCAATTAACTTCACCCTTCAACTGTAACTTCAACACTCAGCATCTTCTCTGAAAAACCTTCTCACAAATGTTTCATGGCTGGTTGAGCCAACATTTAAGGATGCTACACTGAACGCTAAAGTTTCACACTCCTTAAGTATTTTCGTAGTAAGACAGTCCCTGTATTCTTAAGTGTATTGAGCTCCTAGGCTGACTTTTCAGGAAACCCTACTCAGCCTCAGCATAAATTATCACAACTGAAGTATCTATACAACAAATATACAATGTCTAATTTGACTGATGCCAGTTCTTACCTTCAGAGTCAGTATAGTGAGATAAGTAATTTATTTTCAGCAAAATCCTGTCATGGGGTGGTTTTTTTGGTGTTGTTTTGTTTGTTTGTTTGTTTGTTTTGAGGGGTGGTTGTTTGTTTGTTTTGTTTTGTGGAGGTTTGGTTTGGGTTTTTTTTAATACAGAAAAACATTGGAGGAATCTGTTTCTCTGCTGCCTTCTGAAAGACCATGCCTTATATACAGATACCTTCTTCAGTTGTTTTCTTTTTTTTTCCTCCTATGCTCGTTGCCCATTCAAAACAGGCATTAGTGTAGGTTTTTTCCAGGCTTTGGGTCAAAATTTGGTGCATCCATTAGGGTAGCTAGTAAAATCTCTCAATTAAAAATGTAGTCTAGACAAGTAAACCATTTCATATTTCTGTTTGTGGAGGGTAGTTTAGATGGAAAAGGGTCAAAAAGAACACTGCAAACACCTGATCCACTGTACTTTAAGGTGAAAAAAAATTATTTTGAGTGCTTTCCTAGGCAAACACAGATCACAGAAAGAGCTGCAGGAATTTTGAGCAGATTTGGGAATTCTCACTCTCTTCTGCCTGTACTCTGTGCAATGGGCAGAACATTGCACAGCCTTGCAGACTCTATCCAAAACAACCAGAAGGGGTATAGCTCTTCAAAACATACAGGTAATATGTCAGGAATTTATATGTAACACACAGTCTTACCCACCTCACTAGCACAGTCCCCCAATTTCTCCTGCCTTCCGCAAATGACAGTAGCTCCAGACACAGTTCCCCACATTCCCAAGAATGACTGAACAATCCTGCGTTACTCCTTTTCTCCTCTGGCTTTTTCTCCCCAGCAGGAAAGCCTCTCCTTGGCTAAAATTGTCAAATTAATGACCTAATTTTGATTTGGCCTTGTGTGCCAATAATTAGGAGTTTGGATTCTCATTTGATGAAGTTTGTTTGCAGCAATGAAAGTGTAGGACTGCAACAATTAACCACTGACTGCAAGCTACTTTCTGTAATAAAATATGGACTGGTTTTCCCTGTCTGGTTGGCTTAATTAATTGGTTGCTTAAAAAAAAAAAGTAACTATAACTAAAATTATATGTAAGCTTTACCAATGAAGCAAACTGGCTGAACTTCTTTGGTTGTTCCCTGTTTGAACATCTAGTCAACACAGCTGGTTAGAAACTTCTCTATGTGTACTTGTGCAGATGTGGTTAAGCTAATTTCTAGTTTGCATGATTTTAGTTGAAGCAAGTTAATCCATGATGTCTAGACTTTCTTTCCCACATGACTCCAGTATAGAGGGTTTTTAGCAGCACTGTCCCAACCTGTGTAATTTATACATCTGTACTATATTTTCTCTGTATGCAGGCCAAGTCCCTGTGTAGATGGATCTCTGCCAAAGAGTTTTTCCAGTCCTTCTTGTTTGATCACTCAAACCATGATTCTAACACTGATTCACTTATTACTGCAAACCAACAGGAACCAAACACAAATTTGCTAGAAAATGTCTGTTGAAGGTATAACAAAATCATCTTTTTGCTGTTCTAGTTTTATGTTTTTGTTAGATTTTTTTAAATTTGCAATTAAATGTAAATTGTCAAGCTAGTTCTTGGTGCTAGAAGAACAAATCTCTTACATTTCTAAGTAGTTCTTTACTTCCTTTTGATTTCTTGCAAAAAGATCCATGGTTGTTGAGATAATTTAATTGCACCTAAATATATGATAACATGAGATGGAACTTTGGTTCAAGTAACTCTGCAGAGAGATTCTTAAATGTACAGACAAAATAACCAGGTTTAAAAGATACTTTAAAAACCTGCTTTTAAAATAAAATATTGATGATAACGCAAGTTTAAACTTTTATGTCATCTTGCCTGTAAATTTTGCCCTCATTTGGAGAAAAAGATTATAAAAATATGTAAATTTTTTTTCAGTATTAAATTGATTGGCTTTGTGAAAAGCAACAGAACTACTACCCAGGATTTGCTTTAGCCTGCAACTTTGATTTCAGCTTTGGCAAGTGTGGAGTCAGTGCTTAATGACCAAAATACATTTTATCAAAAATATGGCTGAAAAGGACATCAAATTACTTTAGGTCTAGGGTTTGATCTTAATATGTTTCTCAGTAGTTTTTTTCGGAGTTTCAGTAGTTTCTCAGTGTGTTTTTCATTTAATTGGAAGGGTTGTGACCCTTGAAAACAGGATTTAAGTCCTGTTGGTGCCTATATCTTTTTAGGATCCTCCTGTAACTCCCACAGTGCTGAAGTGTGGTTCACACTGAAGCTCACTTGTGTGGGGTTTAACACTTGTTGTTATTAGAGTATCCAAACAGCCAACCTTTCACTTGTGACTGCATGTTTCACCCACAAGGAGAAAGGCAACTAACCCTCCTGATGCTGACAATTTCCAGAGTAGTGAGTACTCGTTGAAGCATTACACAGAGAGAGAGAGGTGATGTGTATCTCAAGAAATTAGATATCTACTCTGTGATTCCTTCCCTCGTCTGCAGAGCCAAGCACTGCATTCCAGTCCTAACGTGCCTGGCTGCATCTTGTCAACCTTTTCTGCCAAATCTCTCAAGCTCCTCTGGGGCTTCGTGAGCAGGTCAGGATGATGAGATACAGCAGATGTCTTTCCTGTGAGATTTCTGGTGCCTTTTCAGAATCTCAGGAGTTCTGGGCCCCACTAACCCATTTTTTGCTAACCTGAGAAAGCACCATGTCCTACCACCCTTCCATCCTCTGCAGAGCACCAGGCATAAGCATGTTTTTCTCAAACATTTTGACTGTTAGGACAGGAAAAAGTGTGATTGGAAGAGAGGGTCCTGTGGAGGTGGGGCAGCACCGTTTTGAGGCACGCTGAGACTCGTGCTCAGTCCCCCTGCCCCTCCACTCACTCCCTGGAGGAGAGCTCAAAGGGGCTGGCTGCACACATGCAAACAAAACAGCATGAGAAATCTAGTCTACATAAGAAGTGTGCACCAAATTAACTATAAAAGGAAGTGGATCAGGCCCCCTAATGATCTCTTTCCTCCCTTTCACTCTCATTGTTTACCCCAGCTCTCAACCATCCACTGAGAAGGACCAACACAGGATCTAAGACTAATATCACATAATCTTTGTTCACTTTCTCTTTTATCTACCTTTATTTCTCTCCCCTCTTGCTTTATCTGGGCAAAGTGTGGCTATCATATTCTACCCCGTGCTCTGTACTGAAGTTTTCTGGGGGAGTGGGGAGCTCGTGGAGGTGTGTTGTGGTTTGTGCCAGCCCCTTTGAAAAGCTGTGTACTGCATCTTGCCAGATGGCACCTTTGAGCAGTGCATTGAGGCCTGTTAGCCAGCACCTCTGCAAAGTTTGCTGTGGGGGTTGAGAGCTTGCTGAAGTGTACTGTCAAACTTTAGCCACCACTTTTGAGAAGCTTACTGTAAAATTACTGCAACACCCTGTGAGTCTAAACAGCAGGCTGGTTGCCAGAGTTAAGACAACTGTACAAGGAAAGCACAAGAGTTCCCTAACATGTGGTCAGGTGTCTTTCTTTGTTCAACCTGACAAGAATTTACAATCAGCATCACACCCTGAACTGATGGGTTGTGACAGCCTCCAAAGCAGCCCTACTGCAGCATGAGAGACTCTGTTATGCTTACATATTTCCCGTTACCCAGATGGTGTAATTAAGTAATTTGTGTTTATAATCACTAACATCTTGCTTCACAGTACAATTACAAGCCACATTTTTCATGATATAACACGTGGAGAATGAGACATATGTCTGCAAAATGGGGCATGTGAGTCACTATGTGGAAGCAGTATCTTTAATTTTAAACATACAAGTACTCCTGGGTACTTTATAATTTCCACACCTTTCCTACCTGGGAAAAGTAGGGGGTCAAATTCAGTCACAGCTCAAGGCACATGTAGCTCCTTCTCTGCCATGGCCACCCCACCCTCCAGCATCTTCTCCCTCACTGGAGAGATCCATGCAATTTCCCCATTAAGGTGAAAGCTTATCCCTCTCGAAGAGCCATACAACACTCCTCCTCTGGGGCAGGAAAGCTAGTTTGAAACAAGAGGATCCTTTATTTTGCTCGGTTTCAGTGGTAATGTATTCCTTTGGCACAAGGGAAAGGCAGTTTTCCTGTGGCCCCACTAGTACACAGCTTGTCCCACTGGCCTCACACAGAGACAGAAGGAGATTTCTTCCCTCTTGATGGAGCTCCAGCTAAATACAAGGGCTTCACTATTATAATTTTCCATAGATCCTCTCTTATTTTTAAATCCTTCCTGGGGTCTTAAGTAGGACCATTCTGGAGTTACCAGCTTTTTGGTAGAAAAGATAAAAGTTACATATGTGGAGTTAGCAGATATTCATATAAACACAGACATCCAGATATATTTGAATGTCACAGAAACTGAAGTTCCTTTCTTTCTTGGCCTGCCTCCAAACTTGAAGACAGTTTCCAGGAATAAGGAAGTTTTTGTTTATTCTACAAACTTAGAAGATACCACCACTGGAGTAAAACAAACAAAACTCTCCTACAGAAAATGTGAGTTCATATTCTTAAAATGTTACTGTCTTCTGCAACAGTCATGGATGAGAGATTTAGAATCAGTCATCCAAAATCCACACAATATAGGAAACTGCCTGCATATACTGAGCAGTAAGGTCTGTCTACCCTGGGATGAAAAAGGATGCCCTTGGAAATGATGTGGTAAGAAGTAAACCCAAGTTCCTAGAGAAGGCAGAGGGGAGGACAGTGGTGCTCAGTGACCACCGGTCCTCTTCTGCTGTGCTACCCTGGCAGCACATTGGCCCTTCTGATTAACTAAAATACAGCACTGAAATACAGCTTGTATTTTCACTGAGTGCTTGTGATACAAAACTCCAAATAAGACATATTCATCAGTCATTATACACGTTACCATACAAATTTGCATTCAAGGATTTTGAACACAATAAACCTCAACAACCATTACTGTCCCATTATATGTTGCTTGTTAATCTTTCTGTTTATGATTGCTATTGCAGTGGTCAGTCAGACCCAAACATGAGAGCAGCCCAAAACATGTCCCCTGCCCAGATGTCCCCTGCCCAGAAAGTCACACTCCCAGCAGATCTGATCTAAAAAAGGACAAGAGAGGCAGGAGCTCAGCCATCATTCTACAAGGGAAAAAACTAAAGATAAAAGCCATCCACCCAAAGCTCAGAGCACACCCTGGATCTTCTTCCTCTGCCTTGGACTTGAGCTTCAGGATTATTTTTATGGGGTGACAGAATGAAATCTGACAGCCTAAATCTGACTAATCCTGTCCCCAGGAAGCACTTCCATAACTGAAAACAATTGTGAGTACAACATAATGGTTTTTTTTATTCTCTCCTCTATTTTTCTTTTTCTGAATGAGTTATTTTGTGGTTAAGCAAAATGTTAGCCCTGCTCCAGCAGGAGGAAGCACGCAGATGAGTTGCTGCCATTACATCTTGTCTAGGCAGCCGAGATGCTTTGGGAAAACACCTGTGATGCAAGTACACGTCATGCTCATGAACTTTGCCAAAGTAAACCTTTAATCCATGTGAGCGCTGCACTGCTCAGTCCTTTCTTCTTACCCATCTTTTATTATCAGATCCCTTCTCTGTGAATTATAGAACACGAAGTAAAGATGCACCTAACCTCAATGTAGCCCCACGGGCAGGACTTTCTCACCCAGAAAAAGAAAAGGAAAAGAAAAGGGAATAAATGCAGTCATACTCTTTTGCTGGATCCCACAAATAAAAACAGCTTGAGCACGGGCTGGTGGCAACACGCCAGGTCTGTGATACTCTGCAACGGGAAGCACTCACTTGTGGTGTTCTGAACTTGAATAACTCATTATTGCTGCACGGTGGCAGCTCCTTGGGCAACTGCTGGGCTTTACAGAGGACATTCCTCGTCATCTGAGGCTTGCTGGCTCCGTTGGGCAAAAATTGCTTTGAAGTGAAGGCTTCAAAAGAAGACAAAGGGGTTTCCTTACCCTACCATGAAAGATGCTAAGGGTTGTAAGTGAAAAATAATAAGAATTCAGGACGTTCTGTGTCCAGAGACTGCAGTACCACTCTGCCCAGTCCTGCCAGTCCTTTGGAACCGACCTGCCATAAACCAGTGGAAACTCTTCTGCACGTGAAGCAAACACCTGCATCCAAAGCTAACTGCTAAGGTTCCCAAAATAATGGAATGCAAGAGGTGGCCTAGTGCTATTTGTGTTACAGTAATGACACAACTGAGAACATTATTACAGGTCTTGAGGTCAGAACTCAGTCATAATAAGCTGGCAGGAAAAAGATGAGTCTTAATTAAGGAGCAGTTTGCAGACGTGTGGGGCCTGCTGCGTAGAGGGAAGGGAGATGGAATTGGTGGTGATTTTTAACAGGTTGAAGAGAAAGAGGAAAAAAGTGATCATTGGGAAGGCTAATGCTGTCCCCATAAAAGAATCAGAGATTTTAAGATGAAATGTGAACTGAGAGTAGACATGAAGAGTAGCAGAGGTTTTGAGTCAAAAACATCTGGGTTTACTTTTTCTGTTGCCCCTATTCCAACACAATGGTCACTGGAAGCAGAGGGATGCATACATGCCCTGGGGCCACTTTCTCTATCATAATCAATACTTTTTGTTATTAGTTTCATGCTAGATCCATGACATATTAGAAATTTACATCCTGGAAGAAATTTGGTTCCAGCCTCAAGATTCTCGGTTTCATTGTAAATAATATAAAATGAATATAAATAATATAAATTAAATTGGCTCCTTTCATTTGCAAAGAGTTCTCTACCAAATAAACAAGGAAGATGCAGAGCTTCTGAAATAATTAAAACCATTTTTCTTTCATTTCTAAAAGAGATCTAGTGGGACTTCTATCATGTATCTACATTAGCACTTTAGTGATAATGTAGGTATAGAGGCTTTTGCACTGACCACTCCAATCTGCTCATCTATTGCACCATATTGCACCAATTTGCTAATGTAGGCATAGCAAATTTTACATAAACTCCAGACTTCTAGAACAAAGCAATTAAATGCCTGAAAAATGATTAAATTATCCCAATAAGATTACAGACTGGTTTGGAGTTTGGAGTTTTGGCTGCAAAGTGAACTGCATCTTTCTTACCAAACGATGTGTGTGTCAAAAGAGGTGCTGCTATTTGCATTAGGATTACCACAGGACCTATTTCAAAGCTCATTAAACTCACTAAAGGGATTCATTCACTGGGCTGCCCTGTTCTTGCTTTCAGCTCATAACAGTTTACATGTTTGGGTAGGAGGGATCTAACCAACACAGAATTTTCAGTTTAGGAGTACAAAATCAAGTTTTTTGATGCGTGCGAACCAATGAATATCAGCTCCCCTCTGTGACACCACTTAGGTATCTTTCAAATGGTACAAGAAGTCACAGAAAAAGCAAGTTTTGGTTCTGCATGCACCCATAGCTATAATGGTCTGACACCCTCAATGCCTGACAGAATTAGACAACTATGTTACTGATGGTAACGTGTGATGAAGTCCCATGCTTGTCATTCTATTAAAAATACCTTGTGCTACACGTAGTGACATGACCTCATGAGAAAGGAATAGAAGATAATTTACCAAAGGAAAATAAAATGGATTTTTAGATATTATTATGTTATAAAATATTATATATTTTAATTATTTACAAACTTTGCATCAGTATATAGAAAATCTCAGCATGTAAAGCCATTTTAGTATGAAGGAGCAAGTAGATTTTTGTGCCTGAAGAATGGTTATAATTATGTACATAGACCAATTTTCACATATATAAGCAAATTTGTATGTACAATTATCTTCCATGTATGCAACTGTATTTTTTCTAATGACACAAACAAGTCTCAGTCTTGGCAAAATATAATCCCAAGCTTTGCCTGAACAGTCTAAGACATCACCTTTGATTTCAGTGTGGTTGGTCCTGGAAAGTTCACCACCACTGAAAAACTTATTTATTATAGTAAGAATAACTAAGTGAAAATACCATTTAAAAATTCCAACCTGCATCCCTTTCTCTTTCCCATGGAAGATGACCTTGCAGGGTCGCATTATAGCCATGGTTGCTGATGTGCTTCAAAGAGTATCAGCATTAGATATGCAGCGACAGCAACCCATCGTGCCAAATCTGACTGCAAATCCTTGTATTCCTGCTGTATTGTTTAAAGAAATATAACTGAAGGGTGAAAAAGAGTTCTTGCAGGGTTTCTAAGCCAGAGCCACAACTCTGGGGTTATTGCCAAATAACTTTCAGGCAGCCTCTGCCCTGGGTGCACAGGACGTTTATCATCCCCCTGCCTAAAAAAAGCCTGAGCATACAAAATGCCAAGGAAACCTAAACAAAGGATGAATGAAAAATTAGCATTAAGGGCAGTGGGTTTAATTTATGGAAATGCACAAAATTTGTTTTGGTTATGATGATGATAAAATGTAAGTTTTAGAGGCTATTCTTGCAAATAGTGACAACAGGAATGAATATACCAAGCGTAAGTACTAAAGAAAGAAAACAGTGATATTTAACAGAGGTGAATGCTTCAGGAGGAGAGAACTCTGCTTGAAAGAACTGAGGGATGTAATTGCTGCAGAATATATACAGGCAAACAAAGTCTTTCTGTCTAATTTTTCAGCTATATCCCTCTGGAAAAATCTGTCAATACAGCTGGATTTTAAACACATCACAGAGACAGATGCAGGTTTAATTTCACACAGGAGAACATTCTCTCTGACACCAAGATGGCCCCCATGCTGCTAGAAATGTTTTCTTTGCTCCTTCATGCTGTGGACGTAAAAGATAGTATTCAGTTCAATGTTTCCTTAAGTAGGGAGCACTCCCTTTTGGAGAGGGATAGTTACAGCAAAATGGATGCAAGAATGTACAACTAATTGCATAAGGAATATACAGGTTCCAAGTGAAACACTGGTTAAAGCTGGCATTGAAAGTAAGCATGGACATATGTTAAAACACTTAGCTGAATTTGCAATTATACATAGCATTTGGAGGAAATTTAGCAAATTTCCAAAAGCAACACTACTGCTTTTCCTATAAAAAAGAAACCAGAAACTAATAGTTCAAATAAATTCCAGAAACAGCTTGGAGAAGTTAATTAAAAATATCTCCTCTTGATGTCCTCTTCAAGACATTTCCAGTTTATAAAGTTTTCCTGTAGAAATGAGTAGAAATGCCTACAGAAATATCCCATTACTGTCTCCCAAAACTCAAGAGTTTTTTGAATAACTACACATACAAACACACACTCACACGTCCTGTACACATACTATATATATATAATAGTATATATACCATACCAATGTATATAAAATATATAATTTATTATTTATATATACATAATAATAACTTTCAGTATTTGGCAAAAAAATGATGACTCTATAAATTTCTATTATCTATGGGCTTTATCTTAAATGATATGTTCCCATTTCTTTTTCTCTAATCGAGGACTATCTTTTGTTTCTATTTTTTACAACATTAGACATATATTTCATCTGTTTCTAGGGAAGAAAGTAACTAAAGTATATAACTACTACAACATATATAATATTTGGGCAGTGCAGCAGTTGGCACTGTGTGCAGCTGCTATTAATGTTTATTAAAGACAGCGTGTACAGCATGATGTACCCATTGCCAAAGTGCATACATGTTTCCCTGAATAGATGAGTGTGAGCATAACACCTACAAAATCTGTTGGCAAGTTACAAAATGCTCCAAAGCTAAAAAAAGCATGCTCATCTGTTTTCTTCATCTTTGGATATCTTCTGTGTTTTATTAAGTAATAGAACTGGAACATGCCTGCTTTTTTTTTTCCCTGTGTGTGTTCGTCCGAGTTTGCTACTTTGGGCAGCAACTTTTAAAGAAAAATTGTACTGTGCACATAAATGAAGGAGATTGCCCTTATCTGGGCAAGCAAACAAATGCATTTCAGCAAATTGGTTTCTGTTAGTAAAACACAGAAGCTTCTGCCCAAAGGCATAAGCGGTGTCAAAGGCATCAAACCATTTTTACACAGAGTCATGTCTTTGGTTTGTGGGCAGTCATTTAACATTAAACTCTGAGATCACATTGCAGTGGTTTGTATCCATTACTCAAGCACTGTGTGGTTGACACACCTAAAGGACAAGACATCACCCAGAGGGACCTGGACAAGTGTGGGAGGTGGGCCCATGGGAATCTCATGTGGTTGACCAAGGCCAAGTGCCCTGGGGTCAGAGCAACCCCTGGTATTGATCCAAACTAGAAGATGAACAGATCAAGAGCAGCCCTGCGAGAGGGACTGGGATGTCGTGGTGGATGAGGGGCTGGACATGACCCAGCCATGTGCACTCACAGCCCAGAAAGCCAAACGTGTCCTGGGTTGCATCAAATGAAGCGTGGCCAAAAGGCCAAGGGAGAGGGTTCTGCCCCTCTGCTCTGCTCTGCTGAGACCCCACCTGGAGCACTGCATCCAGTTCTGGGATCCACAGCACAGGAGGGACACAGACCTGTTGGAGCAAGTCTAGAGGACACCAACAAGGTAATTAGAGGGATGGAGCACCTTTCCTATGAGGAAAGGCTGAAAGAATTGGCATTGTTCAGCCTGGAGAAGAGAAGGCTTTGGGGTGACCTAATTGCAGCCTTCCAGAACCTGAAGGGAGCCTGCAAGAAAGATGGAGAGGAACTTTTTAAAAGGGGAGTGGCTTCAAACTGAAAGAGAGTAGGTTTAGATTAGATATTAGGAAGGAATGTTTTACTGTGAGGGTGGTAAGGCTCTGACACAGGTTGTTCCAGTTGTGGAAGCCCCATCCTCAGAGCAAACTGATGAAATCCCTGCCTATGGTGAGAGGTCAAAATTGGATGACCTTTGCAGTCCCTTCCAACTCAAACCATTCTACAATTCTACTGTTCTCTGACTGTAGGATAAACAGTTTGCTGTGATGAGATCGATGTATACACCTGTATTAACCAATGCTAAGCAACTAAAAAAATTTAAACCCAAGACTTTATCCAGAGCTGAGTATGTGAGCCATTTTCCTCCACTTCCAGGATAAAGAAAGGTATTTTGCAGATATTGGCTTGTACAAATTAGTGGTATCTAAACCAGAGCTTGAGCTGCTTGGATCAAATTTAAATGATCATTTCCTCCATTGCTGTATAGGCAGGAAAGTACAGATATTACAGTATATGACCAAAAAAAAAAAAGCATCAGACAGATGATTTAGTATATACAAGGAGAATAATTTCAAAGTTTAGATTAAAAAGATGGTAGATTAACAATATTATAATAGGCAACACTCTTGCATACCCCATCTGAGGAAGCATCTGTGTCTGCAAAAACATGTGTTTCTTTGGTGCAGTGTATGTGTGGAAGGGAGCAATGGCTCTACTCTAGGACTGCATTTCCAGACAAAGCTCAAACTTGTGCTTTGACCACACACTTCACACTGACAACTTTTTGATATAAAGCATGAGGAGAGGTGCCCCTTCTGCCCCTCTCTCTGAAGTGTTTATAAGAAGGGATGCAGCTCATCCTTCTAGATCATGGCTGCTACTGCTGTGCTTTCAGTGCAGGCACAGTCCCAAACTGCCAACTTCATGTTCATTCAGAGAGACCTGGCAAACATCAAGATTTCAATCACCCTAGTCCAGAGTGAACATAAATTTGGAAGGTATCAGCAAAAAAAAAAAAAAAAAAAAAAATCCAATAAAACAACCAACTCAACAAAAAATAAAAACCAACCCAAAATTTTGTATTCTTTCAAGTGGATTTCTTTTTCACCCCTAACTGGGGCTCTTTTTAAATCCTATTTCCTCAGTGTTAAATATAACTTTTCAAAGCGGAGCAAAAAACCCTCCTCTTTGCCTACAAATTAAAGTTGCTTCCTCTTTATTTGCACAGGCCACTAAACCATTCCTACGTTCCTTATGCTTCAAAAAGTCCAGCTTGCACAAGGAACTGTTATATCTGGATTACATCAAGTAATATTCACTCTGGTTCACAGACAGCAATTTCCTTGCCAAGTTTTATATTATTAATCCCTTGGTAAGCTGAAAGGAAAAATATCTGTTTCTAAACTCCTCATAAAGTGAAGAAGGGAAATCCACTCTCGGCGGGATGGGGACTGGGGAATAAAAATCTAATCTATGGAATTTTAACCATATTTATGAACACTGCTGTTTAAAGTAAAAGAATAGGAGAAGCTCAAGGAAATTTCAGCTCCCAATAAATACAATTAATTAAAATATTTACTACAAGATGGATGTTTTTAATGTAACTTCTAGGTCCTTTTTAATAAGATAACACTAAGATAATTCCAGGCTCATATCAACGTGTCTTTAAAAATAATTTGCTCCAGATATGATAGATATTACCTTTCCCCTACATACTGTAAAACTCATTAACTAAACTTCTCTGGCTGAAGCAACGTAAAACTGCTGTAGATGTATGTGGAAACAATTTGCCTGAGCTGAAGACATTCCAATACAGGCGTGGAAAAACTGCTTGATGTGCTCACTTGCACTTTACGACAGGAGGCAACGCTCCCGTCAGCACGTCGGCCCCCTCGCTGCTGATCTCCGGGTACAGGGTCTTCACAGGGAGTCACAGAGGACACGTGCACTTCCCTCCCCTCATTACTCAAAATGAGAGTCTTGGGTAGAGTTTATATATAATATTTTATATTCTTCGTGTGTCGCTTAAATCCTTCTGAGAACAGTTGTGAGACTAACCCACAGGGCAAACGCGTTCTTGATAGTGACTTTATGATCATTTTTATTAGTAAACTAGGAAACAAATAGCACTTCAGTAAAATGATGTTTGGTTACTGCTTACTTCCACCAGAATCCAAGGTGACCCACGCTGTCAGAGGTCATTGCTACAGTGGCAAACTCTGCCCCACCATCCCGTGCTGGTGGGTGCAAGTAGCACTTGGCACAGCTAAAGGTAAAACCTGTTTGACTTGGCACTAACCAGCAGCACAGCCTGGATGCTCGAGCTGCACACCAGCCAGAAACAAATCACCTATTGAGCTGCCTGGTCAGTTAGCTCCAGCAGGCTAAGTGAAAATGCAGGTTTAAACACTGGAATGTATGTATGAAACTCTAATGTATAGGATTTCCAGAAGAGTTAATTTTTCCTGGCATTCACTTTTCTTCCATATTATCCCAGTGCCTCAGGAAATCTCTCAAATACCCTTCGGTGGGAGCAATATGTCTGCCAAAGCATTAGCAAGAAAACATCTTTGCAATAAATGATATACCAGAATATCTAGGATAATCCCTTCAGGGTTTTCTTACATGGTACTTAGTAGCAACAGTTAGACCAGCTATATTGAAAAAATGTCCAGATGCACAGGATTGCATTTCATCTGTTTCCATTGCTACGATCCTTCTAGCCCCTTGTATAAATATATTAACTTATCTTTTTGAAAAATCAGTAAACCTCTTTTAGCATGCTAAGTCGCTTGTACCGTGTGCTGATTTTTTGTTTGATGAAACACACCATCAATCTTTTTATAGAGAAATAAAATAAGCTTGGACACTGCTCAGGCAGCACTGTAAACCACAGTCTGAAACCTGACTACACATGTCCCTGAATATATACACACAATACCTTATTTTCATTGCCACACCAGACTGTTAAAGCATACAGTAAATAAGACATGAATTTCCCAGATTTCGAAACTGTGTGAACCATTACCGAGACAGAGGCACATCCCTGTGGGGCAGGTAATGAAACCTTCACAGTGAGAAAATGCTATGCAAATTCAAGATAGCAGGGAGGTGTGGTGTAACTTGAGGGGGTCCCCAAGTGCTCCAAACTCCACATTATGCCTCCTAATCATAAACAAAATACAATAAAGCGCTGGGTGGATATTAGCCACAGACTCCTATTCAGGCAGCCCTTCCTCTGAGCACATCCCTTCCTTCATTCAAATACTCTTACAGAATATGTCCTTAATGATTATAAGAACAATTTTTAAGGCTTTACCAGATCCCAGTAAGAGAAAAGTTCTTTCAGAAAGCCAAAGTGTGTAGTATATAAAAATAAGGGGCAACAATTAGAGAAAAGAGAGTAAAAAGAGGAAAAAACCCAACTGTTATGCAGTCTTCTTGAGCTGATCATAAATTGTTACTAAAGTAGTTTTACTGAGACATAGGGGTTAAGCCTGTTTTATCTGGTTATGGGTAACAAGTTCTGCATAGTTCCAGGAATATTTTGTGTTTGGGGTACTCCTCCTGTATCCTCTACTTCTGATATCTTTCACATACTGCATTGGGATGATTCATTCCATAAGAAGTGCCTTTTTTTTTCCCACTGACTAGATTAAAAGGAGGGGCATTCTTGCAGATTTTGTTTTATACAACATTTCTATGGCACTGTCTTTATGTATGAAATCAACTGAAATATTCTAACCTAGTTCATTTACATTTGCAGAGCAGGATGCAGGGCTGTTACAGAAGGCAATAGCAACCCCATGGCAAAGGCGAGAGGTTCTCATGCCCAGGGTGCTTCAGAAATCACTGCATTTCTACATGAAACAGAAACCAAACCAAGAAAACCTTTCTCCAACCATGAGTCTGCATTTATACCACCTGACAATCACTTGAATTCCCTGAGGTTGGAAGCTGCTTTGCTTCGCTCATAGCATAAGTGCATGCCACAGGGGTAAGAAAGAAATGTTTTTGCTTCTACCAGGGAGTCTCACAACGACCAATACAGCTATTGCTTAGTTTGCCTCACAAGCTTTGCAGAGGCATCCTGTACATAATATATACATTCATATTTTACAAACATGCGAAGGCATAGGATGGGACTAAAAGATCCCCTTGGAAGAGTCCTGCTATTGAATTCTAGGAAAACACCATTATTGATTCCATTTATTTATATGCATAAAAAAAAGTAGCAGTATTTATCCAAGCCATTTTTCAACAGGTGTTATTAAATTGCTGCCTACTTTACCCACGGGAATGGAGAGGTGAGATAAAGTGATTGTCTCATTCCTCTGACTTTCTTTCAGCCAGAATTGCCAGACTCTGTGGTTAGTGTGGGTGATGCCTGAGACGTAGCTCTGAGCACAGATGAGCTGTGTAGCTGCTCCTGTTCAGCAGGAGGCTAAAAGCTCTCTGGCAACCATTCAAGAGGGGTGGTCAGAGGTAATCTAGTAGAATTCATTTTATATCATAATTTTCCACTGGAACAAAATACTGTTGAGTAGGAGATTAATGTGATGGGGCCTTTAAAGAATTCTGTGTCGCTTCAAATGCTACGTATGTAATTCTCAGAAAGTGTCAATATAGTTGTATGTTTTCTGTTCCAAAACCAATCCTGAGCCCCATAGCTATAATAGCAACATGTTTAATACTGAAATGCACATAAATTATTGCCTTAAAAAAATCACTGCTTGCGTTTTTCATCTTTGAGGAAATTAACTACACTTGTTTATGTACAGTGCTGTTTTTTATTAAATTAGATGTCCAGACAAATAGAAAACATTCCAGGAATATTTTCCCTTTTTGTTTACACCACAGGAAAATCAAAAGCATCCAAAAGAAAGGAAGAAAAAAATAAGCCACTGTTGTTAGTAATCCCCTACTGTGCTTGTGACGTCTTTGAAAAGCAGAGATTTATTACTTCTATTTCTCTTCAATTTTCTTTGTTGTTCTCTTTTACTTGATTTTTGGAAGTGTATATGCTAAAACTATCTATTAGTACCTTGACTTATACTAAGTTATTTTTTTAATTCCCCTTCTTATATTTACAGCAAACCTGCTACCAGGATTATAAACTGCTTCTCACTAAACTCCGTTTACCTTCCAGTGGTTTTCATATCAACTTTTCAAGCAAAAACAGCTGCTTCAAATCCACAAACTGCCTTATGAGAAGTAGGTTCTTTCATCTCTTCTCTGTGGTGATCACTGACAGAACCCAAGGGAATTCCCTGAAGTTGTGTCAGGGGAGGTTGAGGTTGGATATTAGATAAAGTATTCTTCCCCCAGAGGGTGGTTGGGCACTGAACAGGCTCCCCAGGGCAGTGGTCACAGCACCAAGGCTGACAGAGCTCAGGGAGTGTTTGGACAACACTCTCAGGCACAGGGTGTGACTCATGTGCAGGGCCAGGAGTTGGACTTGATGATCCTTATGGCTCCCTTCCAACTCAGCATGTTCTGTGATTCTGTAGACTAAAAAAAACTCTAAGAACTGAAAAAATTTTACCAAATATATTGCTTTTTTTTAACAGGTTTTCACTCTGATTGTTTCTCCTGGAGACGTAAATTTACAAGTATTGCATACAAACCTCATGATTTTTATGTGAATTGTTAAATTAGTAGATGAAAATACTCGGTGCTTCACTTTTACATTGCTTTATGCAGTTAAGTGTAATTTTTTTAACATTAATTAAAAATGTTTTTGGAAATCTATAAGCATACTCATCATCAAAGTTAAAGAACTGAGTTTTCCACTGGAGTATTTTCAAAAGGGAAATTATAATGACTTCTTCAGTTACTGTTAATTTTAAAAGATGCTTTGAAATGATTAAATATGTATAAAAAACTTATACCAACTTTATTGTTGGAAATATAATCATATAAAGCATTTCTGTATGGATTAATTTAAACAGAGTTTTAACTTAGGAAGTGAAGCTCAGGAAATCAGTTATTTTAAAAAATGAAAGTGCTAATGATGTTAAAATTTAAACATTCAGGATAAAATGATGTTACTTTCTCAACAAAAAAGGGGAGTGCAAACATGCTGACTATGCATTTAACCAACCCTTGAGCTATTCCCAAGACCAGCCTGTTACCAAAGTGCATCAAAGAATGGTTAACCAGCCAAAGTTAAAGTCCTATCAGAGAGGAGAGATGCTTTTCATCTGTGTGGATGTAGAAATCTCCAACCCTCTTCCTCCTGCTCCTACAATTTCACAGGGAACATCATGGTCCACCATAGCTCATTTGTATTCTTACAAAAATCATTCTTAATATAAAAGTCTAATTAGAAGAAAGTAAAATTTCCCTTAACCAACCTTCTAATGGGTCTTTAAACAGGATCTGCAGGTTACTTGGGGAGTAGATACATTAACATATTTCAGGCAGATCCAGCCTTTCACAGGCATTCCTAAAGTGAATGTATCTGAAACAATCATTGTTTATTAATTTCATTCCATCATGCTTTCAATTTTCCTGTTCTTTAGTATGTAAAATAGTCAAAATTAATTCTTGGAACATTCTGGCTTGTCTTTGATCATCACATTGCCTGAGGCATGATAGAAAGAACTTACATAACTAAAATAACCAGAATCTTACTTTAGAATAGCTTCAAAGGGAGACCTCCAAAGATGCAGTGTGATGCAACCAAGCAGTTACTTAACAGGAATAAAAATGTTCAGTCATTGGATATAATATCACTGCAAGGAATCAGGAAAGGGTGGGTGAAGATTAATATGGTGAGAAATTCCTTCTTCTAGGCATGATCTAACTTCACAAAGGAGAGAGCATTGCTGTAATTTGAAAGCAAATAAGCTGAAGTCACAGACTGAAAGTATGAGAGAGAAAGGAAAAGAAATAGTCAAGAATTTCACAAAAGAAAGAAAATTTTGCATCATTTGTGACACCATAAAGGACTACCCAGCAGAAAAGATTTCAAGATAAGTGATTTGGCCCTGTAAGGAACTATAGCAGGAGAAAAGTTAGGCAGTAGAATATTGCTCCTGTATTCACAGGAACTTCACTGTGACCTGCCGTTGCAAGGTCAGGGCAATACACTGCTCTGCTGCCAGAGCAACAAACTGGACACAAATTTACAGAGGAAAATCAGTTTATATCAGTGTTGTGAAGTCACTGTCAGAACTGCACAGAGAAAATGCTAAAAGTTCATCCAACAAATGAGCTTAACCTCCTGAGGAATGACTCTGGGGAAGACTGGACTAATTAGTTTATCTTGAGTTTTCCTGTCTCTACTGATTTAATTTTCTGTTTCTTCAGCATAGATTTAAGACAGTACATAGATCAATCAGCACTTTTGTAATATGTTTACTAAAAATGAATCTGTAGAATATGAGATGAGGGAAAAATAAGCCTCTGGTTGAGCACCACCTGCGTGTCCTACTCACACATCCCACTGAATTCAGGCAACTAAACTGATCTTACAGTGAAAGGGTACATTTCATATTTCTCAGCTAAAGAAACAGGAGACAAGAGTAGCCTAAAGAGGAATAGCCAGTAGGTACCTAGACAGACCACCTAAGATCCAAATTGGTTTTATTGCTCAGACCTGAGCTATTCTGAGCTTGATGTATTTAGATTTTTCATAGCTTATTTGATCAGATAGTGAAGTCTAGGCACTTAGAAGTGTTACCTCTTACAAATTATTTGGCTTATTACAAGCGGCATATTTTACAAATATCAGTTTTTATTGCAGATTCTGACGTAAAAGTAAAATCATCATCATAATAGTAACAAAAATATCTTCTTATCTTGGAAAAATTAATGCAGGCAGTAATTAAGACTACTATGGGATTTCCAGATAAAAATCCATACACCCATAACTTAAGGACAACAACAAAATCGTTTATTTCCTGAACCAAAAAGCCCACACCTGTCAATTTTGACACACATAGCACATTAGTAGCTGTCTTATTTATAGTCACCTGTACAGATAGCTGAGACAAGTAGTAATTTTCCCATTTGTTTACTTGCTTTTACTCAAATGACAGTATTGGCAAGAATTTTCTCCTGCCAATTTTCATGTTTTCTTGGCAAAAGAAATAGTTTCTATAGGTTTTGTCTCTAACAGTACCAGTGACAAAGGCCACTTGGTCAGAAAGTATTGAATATCAGTCCAGAAGACGACATCAAAAGTACAGCTAAATCATGGCTCTGAGAAAACACTACAGAGCTCAGTCAGGCTTTTGGAAAAAAAACCCAAAATTTTCAGTTTTCCCTTTCCAAAAAACCATGATGGTTCAGCTTCTCTTCCTGACTAGAGACAACAGCAACACAACTCAGGAAAGAGAAATTCTGCATTTTGAACATGATTGGTCTGTGACCATGTGATTAAAAAGAAGCATTGTTTCCAGCCTAAGGAATCTCCTTTGGAGCTGCAGCTCAGCAGCAAATGCTAAGTAGATGCACTTTTCAAAATACTGGTTTAGGAAGTAAAATAGTGTTTTCTAGAGATGCTTCAGTGTGCCCTGCACTGTCGTTTCCCCAGCAGTCAAATCTACACCACCGTCACCTCCCTCCCTCACTTTGTTGCAAAGGACATGGGCTGGTGTTACAACCCACCCCAGAGACAGGATAACATATAATAAATAAATAAAGGTTCTTGTTAACATATCCCTTGGGGCACATTAGAGTAAAACAGCACTGAATGATTGGTGTGCATATATATTAGAAATATATTAAAAATAAAAATATTAGAAAAATTTGGTTGCAATGCAAAGGAGGTATGTAGCTGTTTTGGTTATTATTTATAGCAATATGACAACATAAAAGTATGAAAACATCACTTAAGGAAATAAAATATTACTTAAGGAAATATATAAGGAAAAGAAAGGCAGAAAAAGAAAGGATAAGAGTAGACAGTGGAGAGGAAAGATAGACAGTGGACAGGGAAGACATCATCACTCATGGATCCAGCGACAAGACTTGGTTGTGGCACTTCAAGTGCCTGTTGATCCAAGTGATGGTGGAAGTTTTGATCTGTTGGGTGTGAGAGAAGCCCATAAAACAAAGAGCTAAGAGGTTAATATGCATCCAGGCTCAGGTGTGAATGCCCAGGTACCTCCCCTGGGAGGAGTTTTAACACTGTTGATTAGGCACAGTCTGATGGTGGAAGTGGTGGAAGGTCCCATAAATGTGTCTGGGGGCACTTCAGTGGTCACAGATCCCATCCTGTCCCATAATTTGGGATGATGTGTGCATGAGCAGTTGCCTTCTTTCCCACAGTTTGCCACAGTGGGAATTTTTGTTCAGGTGCATTAATCTGGAAGCGCTAACCAGATCTCCTCTTCAGCAGGCCTGGAATTAGCACCTTCCTGTCACAAATTCCTCCCTTCTGTGCTTATCTCAAGCTCCTGATGTGGTGGATTATCTTATGGCAAGTTCCTTCTGCGGCCTTGGCAGTGTTTGAGACAGGCAAATGTACTCTTTAAGTCCTTACAGCTGAGGTTGAGAAGTGTGTTCTCTTTTGCAGACCTTATGAAGCACCAGATGTAGTTTCTAAAGTAACACTTAGCCAGTTACATAATTTTAAAAAACAGGATGCACATTACTGTGTGCTCTTGTGTCTTCACTTTCTTCTTAAAATGGAGAGGCAGACACTGTAGAGAGGCTGAATAAGCCACAGAGAAAACAGACCAGGTCATACTGGAAATTAAAAAGTATTTTTCGTACGATGAGCTCACGCCACTTTCCAAACCTTCCAGATTCTCAACTCTTCCAAATGTGGTAAAGCAATCACAGAAAAATTGATCACAATTAAACAAGAACTGAATTAGAGTTTTCTTTCTCCTTTTTTTCTCCTAACAGCTAAAACATATTTATGTTATTTATATCTCTGTTCCTGTCAAGAAGCCTACTCTTATATATTCTTTCTAACTTCTCAGGCTCCTGCATAAATATTGGTCCTGATGGCTTTTCTGTAGCATCCTCTTTTGAATGTTGGAAGCAATCTGGAAAGAGCAGGAAAAGCTGTAAGCTGAGGAAAAAGTCTCAGTTACAAGACATACCTTGGCAAGTGTCACTGCAATGAACATCTGGTAAACATTGACTCGGCCAAGCTAAACACTGCTCTTGTTTGTCAGATAATACTATGGGCAGGAATCACTTCTTTAGAGGGGCCCTTTCAAGATTCAGTAATTTGAAGTTTAACTGAAGCTGAATATGTAGAAAAATTCGAGGTTTATGCCCAATGAATGATTTTTAACAGGAACCTGTAATTTTTTGTCAAGATTGGAAAAACTCTGGCAAGTTTATGTTTCCATTTTCAGTGGCTGTTACCTCCATCTGAAGGACAAAAGATTGATGATTCCCATTTAGGTTTATAACATATTTTTAAAAGTGTAATTACTTACGCCAGATGTTTATCTCTGTCCTTCAGAGTTTATATAAACGCCGAGAGGGATTTGATGGGACTTGGCATCAAACAGCAAGTGGACAGTCATTTGGGATCCAAGCAATTACTGGAAAAGTGGCAAGTCAGTAAATATCAATTGCTAATTTTTACTTTCTTCTGGAGGGAACATATTCTTTCTTGAACCCTTTGGAAGGACTAGAAAAATCAGCCCAACCAATTATTAGCGCATGGAGAAACACAAACTGGCTTTATAACCTACAGTGTTGTGTGGTGAGACAGGCTTGAATGTCAGAAGCAGCACAATGTCTGGGCCGGGTTATCTCTCTAGAAAGATTCAAAAACTCAATCAAAAAATCAATAGATGCTTTTTGGAAAGATTGATAGAGATCTTGCTGTTCCTTTCATTAAGGGAGCCTCCGGGAGCTTCACACAAGCCAATAAGGAAACAACTGAAGATCACAGAATTGCAGATTCGTTTAAGCTGGAGAAGACCTTTCCTACCATCGTCTAACCATTAACCCAGCATTGACAAGTCCACCACTGAACCATGTCTGTAAGAACCACATCTACATATCTTTTGAAGCTTTGGTTTTTATCAAGCTTAATGTGTTCTGGTTTTGTTCAGTGTGGCATTTGTGATGCAATTGCAGCCCAATACGCTAATAGCATTCCATGCTATAATTTATCTTCTCCAGAAGAGGTTTTGTGGCAGCACCCTGGCATTATATCTATCTTTAGAACATCAGACACCCCTGTATTAAAGATAAGCCATGAAGAAATTAGTATTATATACTTGAAATAAAATTAATTTGATACTTAGAAGTAAATATGTCCCATTCCCCTTCCACCTCTTCCATCAGGCTGGAATGTGCCCCCAGTTGTGGACACAGTTTTACAGAGGTACATCCCAATTTCTTTGAGGCATCACTGGAATAGGCAAAAGACTTACCTCCACCCCTAATTTAAACTTAAAAACAAACAGTGTTGGCACCAGCACATTTTTATTAGAAGCACTGTGATACTCAGGTTGTGTTCTCAAACCCTCAAAACTGGAGCTATTTGTGTTTCACAAACATCTTGGTTGTGGAGATGGTAATTTAAAGAAGATATTTTGGTTTAACATTTAAATATTTTTCAAAAATATTTATTTTTTAAAAATGAGATATTAGTATTTTGGAGCCTCAACTCATCTGTTTAAAATTATAAAATAAGAAACAATAGAAATCACTGTTCATTAAAAAAAAAATCTCCAGATTCACTTTTTTTTGAAATTGATGTATTTGGAAGCTCAGATGTTATTTTTAGCCCATATATTCACCATCCTAACATGCAAAAATATGTGGATGCAGCTATTAGTAACTTGGAGCTGCTGTTAAATTGCTGTTAAATTAGATATTTTTGGACTGTTGAAGTTGTTTTATTTTTCAGACATAAAAGTGGGAAATACTGTTAGAGTGTGTTTTAATGGCATGAACTACTTAAATGATTTTCAAGCTCGTCTGTAAACTAAAAATCTGCAGGAGTCAGTCTGTTATAATAACAGGCAATTCCATAGAGAAACGATGATATTAAACATGAGGATTTAGAAACTGCTTCTTGCTCTTTTGTTACACGGTTCATTCTCAGAGACCTATTTTACAGCTATCAGGGTGCATTCACTAGAAGAAAGAACTCCCATTTTTTTGATTGATAAAAATAGAAAAAAAAAGTGTAAACTAAGAAAAATAATCCACATTTACCTAAGAAAAAAGAAAGATGTGTGGAAATTTCCCTTGTGCTAAATTCAGTGTTTGTCTAAGCTGAAAGTGCTTTCTCCTTTCTGTTAGTGGTCTTTTGCTCAACCCATAAAAGTCTCTCAGCTATGCTAAATTTGCAGTTAGCCAGAACTATTTATTTCTGCATTAATTCTCCATTGTATTTTAACATAAATGACTTATTTCCTCTCTTTGGTATTAACGAATACTGAAGTCTGGAAAAAGTTCTTTTAAAATGCCAAGTTAAACATGAGAAAAAATGTACATGCTTCCATTTGCCCCCTCCAGATGTTTCTTGTCTGCTCTGAACTGGTGTCCCAGCAGCCCTGATGGTGACAGATATGTAAATTGCATCTCACAAACCAAGGAGAGAGCAACTTCATAGAACCTTTTGGATGGAAAGCAGAAAATAAGATCATTCAAGAAAATAGAGATAAAACTGACTACATAGATCAAAGCATTTCTAATTTTGCCAGAAAAATGCAAAGTGGATGTGAATGTGTATGTTTACCTGTAATATATTTTACAGGTTAAGTACATAAAGTTAAATTGGAGAAGTTTGAAGACTGTGATAGAAAAATCCGCTGTTATTTACTCGAAGCTGCCTAAAAAAAATTTCAAAAGGGCCAGTGGGCTTTTCACAGATGTGGAAACATGTTTCTGTGACTGCAGGGTAGGTGTCACTAAAATTTCATTCCAAATGACTCGACTGTTAAGGAACTAATACTCCACTCATTTGCAGTTAACCAAAACTAGTATGTGGCCTGATCTATCAGAGCCTACCCTTAAACACCAACAAATATCATTGCAGTGGGCTTTTTGCTCATTATTATTTACTTGTTTTTATTTATAATAGAATCATAGATTAGTCTGGCTTGGAAGGGACCTGTAAAGTCCAACCCCCCACAATGAGCAGGGACATCTTCAGCTGGAAGGACTGGGCAATCACCAGCTGTGTGAAGTTCAACAAGGGAAAGCGATGGATTCTGCACCTGGGGTGGGGCAACACCAAATGTACAGACAGACTGGGGAATGAAATGCTGGAAAACAGGACCTGGGGGTCCTGGTCTATGGCAAGTTAAACATGAGCCAGCAGTGCCCTGGCAGCCAGGAGGGCCAGCCCTGTCCTGGGGGGCATCAGGCAAAGCATCGCCAGCAGGGTGAGGGAGGGGATTGTCCTGCTCTGCTCTGACCTGGGACAGCCTCACCTTGAATACTGTGCAGTTTTGGTGTCTGCAATATCAAGCTGTTAGGGAGCATCCCTCCAAAGAGGGGCAATGAGGATGGTGAAGGGCAGTGAGGGGAAGCCGTGTGAGGAGCGGCTGAAGGCACTTGGTGTGTTCAGCCTGAGAAGAGGAGACTGAGGGGAGACCTCACTGCAGTTACAACTTCCCCCTGACGGGAAGAGGAGCAGCAGGCACTGATCTCTTCTCTGTGGTCACCAGTGACAGAACCCAAGGAAATGGCCTGAAGTTGTGTCAGGGGAGGTTTAGGTTGGATATTAGAAGGTTCTTCCCCCAGAGGGTGGTTGGGCACTGGACAGGCTCCCCAGGGCAGTGGTCAGAGCTTACCAGCAGTGTATAGCATGAGTCAGGGAAACAGTCCTTCCAGTTATGCTTTGAAAGCGTGTCAAAGAGGACCAGACTGCATTTCTGAAGCCCTTGGAGTTCACAAGGAAAGAGACAAGCATACAGGAGCACAGACTGCTTTGAAGTGAAAGACTTTAGAGGTCATGTTCTGTCATACACAATTTAGACCAACTGCTGGGTCACTGGAAATGTCTGAGGCAAACTGAGATCTCAGCCTGAACAGAAGTCAGCTCCAAATCAGAGAGGTAATCTGTTAATGATCGATAAAGAAACACTAGCAAACACCAGCTAAAGTCAAATTTGTGAACAGCTGTGGTCAGCAAGAATCAGGCAGTGAACAACCGCTCAGCAGAAGCAATTTTAGAATAATAATAAAAAAATTCTTGGAAATGAAAAATGAATCCCCATAAAAAGTCAACTGGAAATATCTTTCCATTTTGAATAAGCTCATCTCAAAGCCAGTATTTTCTTAGTTTTAGCCAGTTTACAATAAAATGAGCTGGTTTTCAATAAGAATACACTTTTTCTGTGATTCTACAATTTAGGTAACTGCCAGCATAAGATCTCCAAGTGGCAAGATATTCCAAGTAGGCATTCAAACACAGCTTGAATTAGATTCAAATTAGGACCAAATGTTGCCCGAGCCCTGACAGTATTCCACTGCTAGAGATCCATGCACTATACATAGAAATGAAATCTGGACCGACTGTGAACAAGCTTGTAGGAGTATTACACATATGTTTAGAGTATTGTGCCATGGAGGGTCTGGGATCCAAGTCTGCTACAGCAAGAAAAGTGATTTATTAAAATCGTATTTGGTAATAGCCCTGAAAGATCCTGGAGGAGCTAAAGGCCCTCCTTAGCTGAGGCCCCACAGAAGTGTGATGAGAACCAGATAGCCAGGGATCACTGAAGTGGATATGAGAGGAAAAAGGTGGACATTTAATGACAGTCCTCCATCCAACCCTCTCTCCTGTTAGAGCAACAAGTATTGCTGGTTCAGCTCTCCCTGCAGTACATTACAACCCTCTTAGGAGACAGAGGAATACAACATTTATGGTCAGTCTCAGAGAAGTGCAGTCCTTTTATTCAGAGGTTGCTGTGGAGCTTCAAGCTGCCATCATTTTCTAAGCCATACAGTATTTGTAATTCATCTGAAGTGGTTTGGAAAGGGATTTGGACAAAACTGGTGGCATGAGGATATTCATAGCAACTCACATTTTCTTGGTGTATGGGGAGGCCGTGTGATAGCGAAGTAGACATGTTTCCCATTTAGTTCATGTAATTAGTTATGATAGCACAAACCACAACTCTTAGAGGGCTAAACTAGCTACAAACAGATGTTTGTGCCTGAAGTTATCCTTATACTTAAAAAAACCAAACCAAACCAAACCAAACCAAACCAAAACAAAAAGCTAGTGGAGTGTATACATAGAACTTGCTGATTTTAAAATTTGTAAATAAAGAAAGATCATAGCATATTCTCATTAAAAAATTCTTTCCAGTCTGAACTAATGTTCATTGCAATTTTGCTATTAATGGCTGAAGGGTGAATGACCTGGACTAGAACAAGAGACAGCTGAGGTTTGTTCTGTGTGTCTTTGTCCCTAATCTGCTGTTCACTCTACAGAAAGTCTCTTATGCTGAAATCTTAAGATTTCGCTAAGAAGTGTTTGTCTTCTGCTACAATATTACTACAACATATGTACTCTTTTGGTTTGCTCCAAATATTACTCCCAAGCTTTTCATAAGATACAGATGTTAAATTAATAGTTTGGAGTGTTTCAGACTGGCCCTCCATTCCCTAGCAATTATTACATTGTGCTACATTTAATACCACATTTAAATATCCTGAAACCTCATATGAATTGGGAAAGTTTGTTGGGTTTTATGACCTCCGAAATTTTCCCTCTCCATCTCTTTTCAAAACCCATGATCAACATGCTTGTAAACTTGCTGACTGTCATCCTCTGCCTAATTTTTTTCTGAGTTTATCTTGTTCTTCAGAAAAATGAGATGATGCTGCTAAACAGAAACACATCCACAGTGGCTTAAGGCATTTTTTCAGTGAACACAATGTCTCAAGTTGTAGTTAAATCACCACTGTTCAGCAGTATTTACTTATTTAAAACACTGTGAATTTAGCACGTTACTCTTTAGGAGACTTCAAGCCAGTTTAACCAGTGAAAACTATTAATCTGAGATGCCTCAGTACCCAGTGAGGTAGGGCAGTGCTTTGTGTTTCCAAGAAGCACGTGGCTGTGGACACCCTGGTGTTTCCCAGGGGAAGGTCAGCAAAATCACTGCTGAAATGACATCAGGGGCTTGGAGGCAGTTAAAAGCATAAATTCTCATGGGGCGTCTCATAGGATCAGTTCTTATTACTTTTGAGGAGGGGGGAAAAGATTTAAGTGATTGTTTCAGATTTAGTAAGACTTGAACCAGAAAGGTAAATGAGTTGAGTGATAGGGCTATAAGAAGCATCTACAGGATAAAATGTTCTCCTGACTGACCTCTTTTGACAGCACCAGTTGTACAAATATGTTTTGAACATTCTTTATAAATATTATATTGCTTTTAAACCAGGACTGCACTTGCTTCTAATCTGCAATAGTAATTTAGATTAAATAAATCTGTGTTGCAAAGCAGTAGCTGAAATTTCCAATCCCTCCTGAGACAACAGAGCACTTTACTCCATCTTCTCCTTTAAAGGGAAACAAAGGCTTTTCCCAAGCTGCTTTAATAGACAGCAGTCAAGACTGGGCTGTTCAACCACCTTTTGAACAAACAACAATTTGGACTACTAAAAAGAAGTTTAAATGTGTACATAAGGAAACTAAAATAATCTCTTTAGTCATCCTGGCATATGAAGTCCAATCTTCAACCCTCCTTTAAGTCCCATGTAACAAGCAGAAACCTGAATTTTTCCCCCAAAAAGACATCAACAGATCACCATCAACCTTAATAGGATTTACTTATCTACTGCAGCAGGAGAATCAAAGCCCTGGTGTGCAGGAACAGACTCCTATTTCCAGTTCCTATCCACAGGACTTGGCCAGAGTGAGAACAGTAACACAAATGCCTGAAAAAGTGATCTGCTTCTAAACCTAAAGTACACACGCATTTCTGCACCAACACACACATTCAAGGGTTTCATGTAATTGAAAAACAGGTTACATGATCCCTATGCTAACATCATCCAGCTCTGGGGCAATATTTATTCCCGTTTCTTTTGATTTTCTCTTTTCCAGATGAGGAGTCGAGTGATGGAAGTTAAAAGTAAAAAAAATATAAAGGTAATTTAATAGGTCGTGGAAGAAATTAATGGAAAAGGAAAAATCATTTCTGTAGCCTCCTTTAACTAAATTAACATTAACTTCATTTTTTAAAGTCCCCTCTGTTCCTGATTTACTGTTTTTCTTTCTACCTGATTTATTTTCCAGACAGAGAACTGTAGAAGGCAGACAACTTTTCAGCATGGTATCTTATTTCCTGCTGGGTTATTTTGTCTGCCCAAGGAGTTGTTAGGGAAGAGAACAGAAAAATGGATTTATGTTACTGTACCTGAAGAAGTCACATATAGCCACACATGAACATTTTTCAAAAGCTTTCACTGAAGATTTCAAAGGAGACATTAATGCTTTACAGCTACATTAATAGCAGGCATTGCCTGCAGCAGTGTATAACAAAGTATTTCCATTTTCTCCTTCTGTCCTCCACTCCTGCACCTTTTTTTGGTTTTTTTTTTGTAATTGAAAACCACCAAATGCTCACCAAGGAACATTTTGCCTGGGAAGGCACCTTACACACACACATACACACTTTGCACCTTTACTTATTTATGATGACCCTGACAACTTCATCTGTAATACTCAAGAGTTTAAAGCAGCAGCAGTGATTTCAAATAATCCCAGTGAAAGGTATAGCAAGTAGTTCCATAAAGTACAGGTCACACCTCTTCCTTTTTTAATGACATTGCCCTAAAACTTATTAATCTTCCAAAAGAAAAAGATCACCTAGATCAAGACCCTGTAAATTCTATAAGCACCCAAGCAGCCTTCTATTTTTTTACTATACCCTACCCTGTATGTGATTTAAATCACAGCATCTCAGGGATCTGCTCTTAACTTGATCCACCTTCTGTTTTGCCTTATAAATGGCTCCACACAGATTATGTATATTCACAAAATGACATATGAACACTCACCCTCACAAGAGATCCTGCACAGAAATGCTTTTGCCCAGAGAAGCTGTGGATGCCCCATCCATGGAAGTGTTCAAGGCCAGGCTGGGCAGGGCTTTGGGAAACCTTTGAGGTTTAGTGGAAGGTGTCCATGGCAGGGGGTTGGAACAAGATGATTTTTAGGGTCTCCCCCAATCCAAACCATTCTGTGATTCTAAGGCTGTACTTGAATACAACTGTGCAATTACAGTCAGAAGTGAAGCCCTGCCTCTGTGAGAAATAACACAGAGAATTTACAACTTTTACAAAGCTAAAGAAAAGAGTGGAGACAAGCAGGAGAAGCAGAGATACAGTGAAGTAGTAGGAGAATAAAGACATAAGAATGTCACAAGGTGTAGAACCTTCTTCATGTGCCCCAACGACTTCCTATCTTTGGATCACGGATTTTCCTCACCAGCATGATATTTAATACCAGGAGTTTCATCCGCTGAAGAATTAAAACATCCCACACAATATTTGAAAAATACCACAAAGCAATATAGAGCAGATGTGTTTAAGTTGAGCATGAGAAAAGCATGCATGCTGCAGAATCATCTTCGAAGAGTGGTTGACACCACTATCAGCTTGCTTCCGTGGGCAATACCACTGAACTTTTGGCCATTTATATAGCAAAAATTGTGAGAAATAGTCAATTTATAAGTGACTTATATAGAGAGAGGACTGTGTAATTAATTAAAATACCATTGTCTATGAATCAAAATAACATATCAGGGCAGTTACTGTGGCGCTGGGTTCATGGAATTAAAAAGCAATTGCATTATTTTCAAAATGTTTCCTACTGATTTACACAGAACTTAAATGAAAGCCGAATTTGAACAACAGCTGTGAGGATTTTATGAGATTGGATAAGGCTTGATGTGAAGAGGTTTATGAGATTGGGCAGCAGTATCTCATTTTGAGGGATCTTGACGATAATATGTTCCCTAGTTTTTTCAAATTGTGATGTTATAGAAAATGAATATATGTTATTTTTTGTTTCCTCCAAACATTATCTAAGATTCCTTTGGAAATATTTTTTTCTTTCATTTCACTTCTTCATGTGGCAAATCCTATAGCTAATCCCCTACAAGGAAAACAACCTCTTGACATATTCTGATTTCAGTCCAACAGCGTGGGTGAAGAAGGAGGAAGGGGGGCATTGCCTGCCCTCTTCCAGGAAATTTCATACAGAACAGCAACAGCCACATAAAATCTTTCACTGGGCATCAAAAGCATGTTTTACCCTAGTGTCACCTTAGGAATTACTTTAATACTAGGACAGCTTCCTAAATTTCATTCTTGGACAAAATCCTGATTATGGCTAACAAAAATCAAAATGAATGTTGCCTTTTCTAAGTTAAATGTTTAAACTCAAATAAGTGATTAATTCTCCTTAACAGTGTGGGAAGTTGCTGAATCTGCCATACAACTTGTGCCTACCTTGAATTATTCCAAACGACAGAGGAACCAATATCAAAGCTCGATGTGGTTTTGAGTTCAGTATTTTCTATTTAGCCATTATTTTGACACCATCTAAACCCACACAAAGCCCAGAAACAATACTCACTGGAACACAAACAGCAGAACGTTGCTGGTATAGGAGTTTTACCCAATTATAAAGGCCTTTATTCAGTAAATTATATGTTGTTCTCATGTCTTCTAAATTAGTCAACTTCTAAAAAAATTATGATGCAAATATGACAGTGAAGTGGAAAAATGGTGCTCTTTCTGCTGCTTTTACTACTGCTCATTTGTAAGCAAGATGCTTAATCACACTGCCTATGTCTCCATCAGATCAACATAAAAGCAGTCTCACAAATTTCACTCACAGCTTCGAGGGGAAGAAACTCATTCCAAGCCACTTGTTTCCAAAACAGTATTAGTCCAAGCCTTCTATACAGGTGTGTTCCAATTTGTATATTATCATTTCCAGATTACTTGTTTCTCCTGCAGAGTTGTCAGTTCTCAGACCTTCCTGTGCCTGGTCATCACAGGGCAGAAAGAAGAATGATAAAGAATCCTGCACCTTGCAAAATGAATTCACAAATGTTTAATGCACGCAGCAGTATTTCAGAGGAACAGTCCTCTGACTGCCCCTTTAAGTTACCAGATTAGACAGCATTCTAGGAACAAAGTGTCCTACAGTTATAAATCAAAGATTCACAGCCTCTAAAGAGTATTCAGGTTGGAACTGCAGACGCCTGTCCAAATGTTTTTATGGAGCAGCGATACAGCAACATAAACATTTTTGCACTGTGAGTGGGACCTGGACCCATCTGAAAGTGTTTCCCCTTGCAGCACCACTAGATATGGCAACCTTTGCCTACCTGTTAAAAACCTGATTAGCCATGCCTTTTCAGACAGCTCAAGTGCAGCATCTGGTCTGGTTTATTTTTCTTTCCTGTGGAAAAGGAAGATAAAAGAGTGAACTACAGAGTCACGCAGCCAGTTGGCAGGAGTTAGGCGTTGGATCAGAAGTCCTGTTTCCAAGTCTTCACCCACAGACAAACCCTACTCAAAAAGCAAATCTAAAAAAGACCGTTGCCTTTCAGTTTTCGCTTTCCTCTTCTAAATTGAAAGCAATCATTAATGTTCCACAGATGTTACAGGCAAAACAACACCAAAAATAAAACAACAAAGATGTTAATTAAAAACAAAACCCAAAACAAGCAGACTTTAAAAACAAACAGAGAAAACCCCATAGCACTAGTAAACAGATTAGCCAAAAATTCTGCAAGCTACTACCCTGCCCTGGGTGCGGTATGTACAAGAAGGAGAAGCAAGAAGATGAGTTGCAAAAACCAGAATGGTGAAAAACAATTCCTGTCACCCCCATGTTCAAAACTCTTTCACAGTGAAGTTGTCAGAACCCCAACAGCAAGTGACTCAATCCTGAATGTTTTGGTTTACCTGTCAAAGTGAACGTAAAATAAACACAAAGTAATTGATCTCAAGCCTGCAGGAGACAGGCAAGATTTCTTTCACTTCTAATTTGAACTTCCATCAAGGCAGCATTGGGTAAAGATGCAATGGAGAGGTGGTCTGATTACATTTATGTAAGATAAAGAAGTTTTTCTTCTTAAGGGATGTGTTTAAAATGCTCCATGTGTCATGTGAGGAAAAAACCCCCTCATCTCTCTTGAAGAATCTCTCTGCATTAAAACTTCAGCTTTTCCACCATAGGCCTTCATATATAGCAAACATTTAGGTTTAGAATTTATTGCTGAACCTAAGTATATTTCCAATGTCACATTCTACTATAGTAATATTTTTCCTTTCCATGCTTAATTTCAGGGATCAGCTTTCCAAAACTGTTCAACATGTGTACTCAGAGTCAAGACTCCAAAGGAGCAAAAGATTGAATAAAAATAACATCCAACTCCCTGCAGCTTGAACTGAGAACCACCCCAAAGTATTTTCATATACATGACAAAAAAGCAAAATCCCAATCAAAACCAACATGACTAATGGAAGAAGTAACATGCACCAAATCTCCATGGCCCCTCTACCTCACAAACACACGTATGTACTTTTTATACATAGATATTCACACACAGAGCCACAAAATGAAAGGACAAGCAGGTTGCCATGAGGCAATCACACAAAACTTGATACTTCTACTTCATAGAATCATAGAATCATTAAGGTTGAAAAAGATCATCAGGTCCAACCATTAACCCAGCACTGCCAAGTCCATCACTAAACCATGTCCCCAGCTGCCACATCCACAGGATTTTTGAACATGCCAAGAATGGTGATTCTGTCACTTCCCTGGGCACCCTATTACAATGCCTTACCACCCTTTCAGTGAAGAAATTTGAGATATTTGTCAGCACTGAATAAACGTCTTGCAAATAAATAATAGAGCAAAACTTCTGTTACACCCCTGCTTTCCCAAAGCAAGTAAGACAAAAGTGTCACTGCTGCCCTGGAGTCAACAGCACAGGAAGAGCTGATCAGTTTATCAAACAGAACCAACAGATACAGGAGTGAAATATTAATGTATTAATATTTTTTTGGTACCCTTCACTTGCCCTTGTTAAGCTTCATACAGTTGGTGGCTGCCCAGATCTCTAATTAGTCGAGGTCTTTCTACAGGGCCTCTCTGCTTTCTACAATCCTAAAGGCAGCCCAAGGAAAGGTCCAAACAAAAGCTCATAACGATGAGATTTTAGCAAAGCATTAAGACCTTTAGTCCCTCAGATGCATGACAGATGGAAAGGTCTGTCAGGGCAAAGACCTATGGAAAAGCCATGGTCCCACTCCTTTCCCCCTCACTTCATGCCACCTGGAACACGTTAGAGGCAAGATTAGAGCAGACCAGCTCTTCCACCTGATTCTTTCAAGCAAAATGTATTGTGCAGTTGCTGCCAAAATCCTATTTATTTGTTTATTTTGATGGATTATTTTAACTGTGATTAGCTCTTCATCTTTGCTTATTTTGATTTATTTTAAGCTTGGGGAAAAAAAGAACAGATAATAATTGGAGAAATGCAATGATAACTAGCAATATCTGAGTAGTTAAACACTTCAAGAGAAGGTATTCTCTGCAGAAAAATGCACAAAACCTTTTTTTCAGTGTGGTAATATTGTGCTGCAATCTGTATCAAGATAAGGATGTGGGTACAAAAGGAGAGTGAAATTATATGCAGAACAGGATGAGGAGATCCCTTTTAAAATACATTAAGAATGAAAAATGAAAGTGATAAAACAAGTCAATAAAAAAGGAATAGTTTAAGATGATTGGTCTCCAAGCACTACTAAAAAGGTCTTTTTTGATCTGGATTTTCTGTGATGTGGGAAAATGTAGCTTTTATAACACAACTTCACTGGGGTGCATGAACCATCTAATCCAGGGGAAGACTTCAGGCCCACTCGGTGTTAAACAGCTTCATTCAGCAGGAAGCACCTGAATTTCCCCTTTACTTGTACCGGGGTAATGCACAGGTGAGTGAAGGGTTGTGATCCTTAGCTTTTTTGTAACTAGAGATGCTAATTAAAGCTGCCCACAGACTGCACAGGCCTTCTGTATTGACCCTGAACAGCAATCCTGCTAAGTACACATCATCTCTCTATCCCTAACATTGCTGCCAGACTGTTTCCAAATGCTTCTTTTGCAGGGTTGAGGCAGTATTTATTAACAACTTATTACCAGCTTATTAACAACTGAAGACCAAATCAGATGACTTGGTTTCTGGAGCAGAAATGGCACAGAAATAGTGAAGCATGCATTACTTTTTCATCCTCTTAAACTACACTCTACTCCTTTATCCTTAAATCACCTGCAGTGAGATGTCAACTCCCTACTTCCTTCCCAGGTGCAACATACTCGCCAAAGTGCTTTTGATGTACACACAAAGTGCCTTACTTTTGCTGTTCCTTATCCTCATTTTAAAGCAAAGTGGAAAGTAACACTGCTGTTTTGTTCAGTGACTGCTGTCTGTTGCTGAGACGCACTGGGAGCAGGACGGCTCATCCTTCTGCCAGTCCACAAGTTTTACAACCCCTTAACTTCTTCAGCAAATGAAAAGAAAACCCCAAATTTAACAGCCTTAGCCTGCAAAGCCGTAAGCCAAACAGAAATAAGTCCTGTTTTCACAGAAATTAGTTATGTTTTCTCAGATTATTAGTGCTTTACTCTTCTCTGCGAGGAGAAACAGCCAATGAGGTATGAATTTCCCCAGTACAGCCTAGCCCTGCCTTCCTTTCAGTCTCCTTCCCTTCTCTCTGTCATGCTCACCCCTGTGGGTGCTCCCTCTCTCTCCTACAGAGGCTTATAGTGTCAAAGTCAGCTAAAAAACCAGGACATCTGATTCTGGAAGCTTCCTCTGAGACCCGGGAATTTGCATCAGCAGACGGACATCAGAGCAGAGCAAGTATGAGACCCATCATAGGTAAAAACATCCCGATATGATAACCAGGGAATGCTCCAAAACAGGACAGGACATTCTCCAGTCCCACCCTTCAAGAAGTGTAAATGATAAGTGACATTATTTTAAGATGCTTCTTGACAATATGACTATTCAAAATCCAGTGTATCAGATTAACAAGTGTTCCTCCTCACAAAGTTCCCCAGCCCGCTGTCTTCATAGAAGAAAATCCAATTCTCAGTGCAAACCACGCATTTTTCTCCTGAAAAATGTTTACAAATTGAGCAAATGGGTTGTCAAGTGACTCCACTAAGTTTGTATCCTGTGATGCAAACCAGAGGGAAGTAGAAGGGCAGGATGAGTCTTGACCACTGGCCACAGTCCCTGATGGGTGTCCTGACATGACCTGGTGCTGTCAGGGAAAAGCAGTCCATGGGCAGGACTTTGTGTTCCCAGAGAATGATCTATTTTGAAACTCTAAGCAATACCTCCAGTTGCCCATAGTACTGGAGTATAATGATCTTTTTGTAGTCAAATGAGCATGTTGTTCTGAGGAAAGAGTAATCATTAAAGAGGAGCCTCTTAAGAAAGGCTAAAGTCCCCTGTCAAGGAAAGATAATAACCCCTAAGTGTAACAGGACTTCTGGATGACACACTATTGATTTTCAGAGCATTTTTTGGTCCAGAAACTTACTTTTCCTCAATAAACTAATTACTATTTATTTTTCAGCCATCCAGTTAAATGTGATGTTAATCCTCCAGTGCCTATTTCAAAGAATTTTTCACATCTTGATATTGAAAAATATTGAAAAGGAATAAGAAAGCAATTCAGTCATGTATCAGGGTACAGTAAACCCCTTGTCTATTATATAGCAAAATAAACTATTCACAGACTTGATTCTCGTATCTGCATTATTAGGAGAAAACAAAGTATTCTTCAGTACTGCACAGGTATTTACCCAACAGATGCACTTTAAATGTTTTTTACAGAATCACAGAATATGTTGAGCTGGAAGAGGTCCACAAGGATCATCAAGTCCAACCCTTAGCCCTGCACAGGATATCCCCAAGAGTCACACCATGTGTGAAAGATGCAATGATACATAAATATTCATTCAAGATATCTCTCCTCTCCCACTTAAAGGGCTGTTCTTAATGTTCCTAAAAATCAGGGGCAAAAAGGTACAGCAGTTCATGGAGAAGAGCATTCCTTGAAGGTTTCCCTGCCTGACTGCAGGAAGCCGAGCTGCAGCTCATTAGAAACACCCTTACCTTTACTGTCTGATGCATTTATTTCAGATGCCAAAATGGAGCCTGAAATAGGACCTCAGATGCAAACAGCCTTGAGTGTTTCACATGAGTTTGCACAAATAAAATATACAACTATTCTTGTTATTTCAGGAAAATAAAAATATAAATTATTCCCAGATACAGAATATAATCATGACAGTGTTTACATATTATTTTAAAATATTTCTTCTTCAGGAATTGTATTTTCTATTTCACATAATTATTTTTATGTGAGATTTAGCCAAAATTGTTATTCTGAACAACCCCAGGAAGTGATCCTGAAAATGTGTCAGAGGGCTATGGCATCATATATAAACAAATTTACATTTCTAACTTGATTTTCAGTTTGATATTCCGTTAGTTTTTTTCTACTTTGTGCAAATTACTGTCACTCAAAGAATCCCAATTTTCTGCTGGAAAACCCGTTCAGAAATAAAAAAGAAAAAACCCACAACATCACTGCAGGCTTACATTGATGCCAATAGGAATTTTTTACACTACCCTTATTTTCCTAGAACAGATCTTACGGGGATCTTCCACTTAGAGTTTCTTTGGTAACATGACTGGCAGACAAACCTTCTGAGCCAGATGATTTTTTTTTTTAATTTGCTTTATATTTTCAATTTTTTTATCCCAGGCCCCACAGACAAGTTCTGGAATGTCTGGCAAGTGAAAGTTGTTGCTTTTTTTGGGAGTGTAACACCTTAAGGCATTTGTTCTGTACAGAAGAGAAATATTAACTAGTGATGGGTGTTTACTTGGTCACAGTTGTATGAGAACTCTCAGAACACAGCCTATACTGACTCACTCACACGCTCCACAGTAATGCAAAGTGGTTCAGTGATGTCTCAGCTGGTCCCTCCATGTAACAACCCACAGGTTACAGCACATAAACCACGCTAAGGCAACAGATGGAGCTTTAATCCATGACCCGGCTTGCACAGGGGGCTGGGTCATACATCACAAGTGTGCACTTCATATTTTTAACTCCTGGGGACTCCAAGTGTTTCAGCTACAGATGAAGAAGTCCCTTTTAAGAAGTATCTTTGCAAGTTGGTTGGGATTTTTTTGTTTGTTTGGCTCTTTTATTTCATGTTCTGCAGTAGAAAGAGGCCTTTCCACTCCCCCTTTTACACTCACCAAAATCAACCACGAAAATTGCACAACTACTCTATTGTACATGTGGACAGAAGGCAATTCCAGCTGTGGACTGTCCTGGATTTCCTGTGGCTCTGCACTAAGCAAGGAAGGTTGCTGTACATGTACTCCCCTTTCTCCTGAGCAATGGAAGGGAACAGTTGAGGCTTCAGGTCTGGACACACATTAATTTGCAAGGTACAACTGATGCAGCAAATCCACCTGCATTTACTGATGACTTGAGAAGGAGAAATGAGGATCCATCCCCAGCCAAGATAAGGCTGAAGAAAGGGACTTCTGCTATTAAAAGCTCTCCCAGGGTACTTCATTCCTTTCTTGATTTTCTCCAATACATGCCCTCCACCCTTCCTTCAGGGCTGCAACTACACACATTACCTCTCTGTACAAGTTAATCCTTCAGGATGACAAGTCATTTCCTGCTTCTTTGGAAAATGTATTGTTATGGCATTGATGGAGATAAAATGAGTCTCTATTTAAAGCAAACCAAAATCATACAAGAAAAACCTAATTAATTGAATTCAACAAATTATGCCAAAGACACAGTTAAGAAAAACGTTGCTGTTTAATCTGCTTTTCTTAGGTCCCCTTGTCCTATAAGTCTGCCCAAGGTGTACATGGGTAGATAAAAACAAGCCATCTCTCACACAAACCCATACAAGCTAGAAGTAAGGTTGTCTTTAGCAGAAGCCAGTGACAGCAGTACAGTCACCCTCAAACAGTGCAGCACAAACCACAGCCGCCCATTTGGAGGTCCCCTGAGTTCCCAGACACGTCAAGGCTGGGTTATGGCAGGTGGGGGGAAGCACCACAGTCAGTTTTAACCATTACATGCTGCAGTTCCTCAGGGCAGCCATAACTTGCAGGGTGCCCACCAAGGAGCACACTTGGAACTTCAAAGGACAACTCAAAACCCTATGGCTGATGTTCAGGTTTTTTAACCATATGAGGGAATTGCTCCTCTGAAAACCAGCTCACTGGTGAGGCAACAAGTCTGTACCCTGAGCTTTCCTTCATTTTGCTCTCCTTTATTTACTTCTTCATTCTCTCACTTTATTATTTAAAAATGCTGAGAGGTTAGACAAGAGTCAGATCAAGTCAATGTGTCAGGCTAATGTTTAACCTTAAATTTATACCTCATAGATAAAAAGGGATTGTACTACAGATTGCACAGCTAGAGTCCCTCACTTCAGCCTGCCTGGGCGAAGTAGCCGTAGAGTCTAAGTGCATTCAGCACCTTCCTAACTCATCCTTAGCTACGTTTTTTTCCCCCCTCCTTAGAACTGAACTGGATTAAAAAACGTCTTCTGGCTGAACAGTCTTTCATCTTATTATTTGTCATCGATGAGCTACAGATAACCTTCAGCTTGGCTGTCAACAGAGTTCATCTGGTCAGAGCACCGGTCACAGTAAACCAGAACCCTCCATCAGAGAACTGTACAGCTGGTGCGATGCCAAACTTTGAAGCTCCAGAAGTCAAAAAATTCGTGGCTTGGGACTATGTCGTTTTTGCCGCGCTGTTTTTGGTCAGTGCCAGCATTGGAGTCTTTTTTGCAGTTAAAGAGAGGAAAAAAAAAACCTCAAAGGAGTTTTTGGTGGGTGGTAGGCAGATGACGTGCGGACCCATAGCTTTTTCTCTCACAACAAGCTTCATGTCAGCAGTGACTGTCCTGGGGACACCCTCTGAAGTTTATCGCTACGGGGCATCCTTCGTGCTGTTCTTTCTTTCATACGCGCTTGTCATAATTCTTACTGCTGAACTCTTTCTACCTGTCTTTTACAGATCTGGCATAACAAGCACTTACGAGGTAAGTAAAAATCCTAAAATCAAGGCACTGTTCTGGCATAAATCAGTATCATGCACATATTTTTAGATAAAAATCTCTGACAGAAAACTTCCGGCGGTGTTTTACAGAACAATTGTATCGATACTTCAATTACTTTTAGAAGTTGGTTGCGTTATCCAAACTAATTGTTTATGTTGCATAAGTTGAAAGCACAAAATAAGGGTCAGAGATCCTGTTATGCACATATAGCACAGGCAGGATATGGATTTACGCACCAGCACCAAATTAAATTACAGTTGGAAAATATTTAAGTGTATCCAAATGCTTCTGACGTTATAAGTATTCCCCTCTGGTTTAGAGAGCAGGTATTAAAGACAGATTTTAAGAACAACATTCAATACTATCCAATTCAAACTTAGCCTAGATATGGCAATTTGATCCAATTAACTATAAAAGTGGACTATTGTATATCTAAAAAGCTGAGATGAGAGGAAGCGAAAGAAGATGACAGGCGTGTTCCAGAAATAAAAAAAAAAAGAAAAAAAGAGAGGGTTGGAAAACAAATTCTCTAGGAAATGAAATTAATTACTTATGAATTTTGTAGAGTTTTTGCCTAGCATTCTTTCTGGAAGACATTATTTTCTTCATAATGCAGTTCAGCAGCAAGCTTTATCACCTGCACACCCACAGGGCAGCTCCTGACCATTTGGGATAGCCTCTTACTTAATTTAATCAACTGCTGCAAATTTAGTTGCTCTTGTTTGTGGGCAGTTTCAACTAAGCAAGAACTGGATGAAGAAAGTTGGGTTATCTCACAAGGAGCTTCCCGATAACAGAAAGGCTGCTCATGTTCTCTGAGCCTGAGCCCAAGGAAGGGTTTTGGTCAAGCAGATCTACCTTGGTATTTGGAAATATTTTCAGGTTGGAAAAAGAGTAAAATTGACCATTGCTGCAAGTAGTTGCATTTTCTGGCTGGTTTTGATCCAAGATCAGAGAATTAATTATTTTTGTCATCTGAAACACCAAAGGTGTCATTGTAGCCAGAGAGACCCTTCCAAGTAT
>JAWWES010000168.1:104059-128111 GCA_035583135.1 Lophotriccus pileatus
AGGAAACCTGACGTTGCTGCTTCACCCTCTGCTCCACCACCACTTTTGCCAGTACTGGAGTCAAAGGATGCTATTTCTGCTAGAGATGAGCTTAAGTTTCCTCACTGTATGGTTGGAACATACTTTCATTTGAAGTTCAAATTTCCCTCCTTTGTAGCCCTTGGGCTCTTCCAGTTATTCCCAATACAAAGAATGTACCTATTACTGCAACCCAACTAGATCTTCAAGTACGTGGTACAGATGAGAGGATTTCTTAAATGCAATTATCCCTATGTGTAATGACAATCCTGATCTCCTTATTAACAGCTGGCAGTAATCTTACTTGCATGGCAAGGTGTTACTTGGGGCAAACAGAAGAGTAGCCTCTGTGCCACAGATGCTACATGTGCAATTTACTGAGATTACTCTTTTTCCTAGTATTTGGAGTTAAGATTTAACAAGATTGTCCGTCTGGTGGCAACACTGATCTACATCCTGCAGACGGTAAGAAAACACTGACTCACTGTAATGCTAATTTCACTCAACATTGATTTTCACAGGCTGGTCTCAGATGGCATATTTTTTAGAATGAGGTGTTTTAATGATGTTACTCTTTTTTTCTTAGTTTTTTTTCACTTGGACTATGAATGCTAAAATGAAAGGATGGTTGTATTATGGGATATTGGGAGACATTTCTTTTTGCATGATTTCCATTTTACTGATTTCCAAACCTTCAGCAATAGATTTGAATGCTACTGAATTTTATGCTTAGTTTCTCCATGATTTCTGTCGGAACTTACCATGTGAAGGGCATTGAGTGAGTTACTTTGAAAGGGATTGAAAGGGAAAATTAAAATTTAATTTCTGAGGTCAATGTAACTTATTCCTGTATCACTCTTAGTGTTTTCTGGAGATACCTTCTTTCTATTTGATGAAGATAATTTGTCATCCAGTCATCTTAGCAATAGGTGAAATAAGTAATACCAAGACAGGTAGTTGTCCTTCCCTCAGAAAGGAATTAAACTAAAAAGGGCTGAAACAGAAAGACATACACAATACAAGGAGATCTAAAGAACCTCCTAGAGGCAGTATTTTGCTCAGAGCCCCACCCTAAACAGAAGCCTTATCACTGAGCATTCAAATAAGTAACTTTTTAATGAACTTTTCCTCCTTCAGATCCTCTACACAGGAATAGTGGTCTATGCTCCATCACTGGCACTCAACCAAGGTGAGTTCTCATGCTGCACTACACTGCCACTCCAAATAACCACACCACAAGGCAGTCAGAGTAAATGAAGTGAGGAAAATTGATAAATAACACAAAAATCCAACCCTCCTCAAAAGTTCTGTAAGAAGGATTCTGCCTCTGCCCCTCAGCTCTGCCTTTCTGACTGCCCAGGCCCCTCTCACACCCATACATAAGAAGGAGCCTCACTGGTGCTGCTCTGCTCTCCTTTCCACTCAGTAAGCACCTAAAGAGGTTCGCAGCAAAGAGTTTCCCAACATCCTGACAAAGTTCACAGTACAAGCCGATGATCCAAGACCACACTCTGTACTTTGACTCCCCACCCATCCCTGTCTCCCATGTTCAGCTTTCCATGGGCACAACTCCTTTCCATGCAGCTGGAGCTCAGTGCTCTGCTGCTGTCTGCCTGTCACCATAGAGGGGATCAGTAATTTTACTGCCATAGGGCACAAGGAATCATCATGACCCAAATCCTGATTCAGCCAAACTGACTGGGAAGAGTTTGTGAGGCTCCTTTCGTTGTTCATCATCTGAGTCGCAACCGGTTTGTCCAATCCCTCCTCTCATGCAGTACCAAATTTCCTTCCTCTGGTGTGCAACTGAATTCCATGTGAGAGTTATTCATTATTATGCCATACTAACTTTGCTAATAAGAGAATCTTTCAAAATAGATTTGCTCTCACAAACTGTGCCTTGTGGGAGAAAGTTCAATACCAGCCAAACCAAAATTTCTGTGTCTTGTGTAAAGGAACTTTATGAAGTGAAATGAACACAAAAATTCCTTTTACTGAAGCACATTTTAGCATCAAACTGTTCCTAGTTGCAGGGAATGGAATTTACTTAGGGGTTGGGTGTTTTTGCCTCAGGATTCTTTGGGATTCTCTGAATAAGTTGGTTTCTCAGAGAAAGTTCCAGTCTAGGGAACAGAAGGGAAGCTCATAAAGCTGTGTCCCATCAGAATGACACTTTTGCTTTATTCTTCTTACATGCTACTTTTGCTTGAAAGTTCATTAATTCCAGTTTGAAAGAGGACAACAATGCAAAACCACATACAGAAGTTCTAAGAAACTTCAAGGATCCAGCAAAGCTCTTAATAGACACAAAACCTTAAAAGTAATAATTACTCCTATTTTTCTAAAGCTAAAGGATTACAGCTCTTCTGTCACTATCCAGATGACTCACCTCCATTTTTGCTAATGATTTGGTTTTCTTTGGTTTTGCAGTCACTGGATTTGATCTCTGGGGCTCTGTAGCTGCAACAGGAATTGTCTGCACTTTCTATTGCACTCTGGTATGTAACAGGCCTAACTGAACAGCTGGAACACAAATGGTTAATTCAACCATCCTTTAAACATGACAGAAGGGCGTCTGCCACATACAGTCTGACTGAAGTTTAAAGTTGGAGAACACAGAGATAAATTTCTTCTACACCCTGTGGTATAAATAAGTCTATTTGGAGAAAAAAAAAATTCTCTCTAATCTTTTGCTGTATGTTGCAAGGTTTAAACAAGACAGATTGAGGCAGAATCCAGATAAGGAGGCGATAACCTTCCCCCATCATACTAAATCTGTTGATAAGATGATTCTTATCTTTTACAAGTTATAGGCTTAAAAACACTGTAATGAAAAATGTGCCTCTGGTGTTACCCCAGATCAAGAACGGAGCAATAAAACCTAGGAAGGACAATCAACAGGTCATAGAAAGCTTTGCTCCTGACTGGAAGCAACATGAGACTCCAAATTCCAAATTAGATAAACATGGCAGTGAAGTAGCAGAGCCCTGGGGCTCAGGATACAACCTTAATTCCTGTTCTCATTACCACTAATGAACTTTTTCAATATTTCAGTCCACTGTTGTGGAAACCACTTATTATGTTGCTCTAGTACAGATTGGATCAAATATGAAAGAAGCTATGGAAGAAAGCTGAATGAAAGCTTTCTGGGGCTGTTTTTCTGTGTGAGGCTAGCTGTGCACCAGCAGCCTCTGGGAACACACGGAGCGCAATGGGATGTATGAACAGGCCAGAACTCCCTAAGCTTTTGCTCTGGGATACCTTCTCCAAATGCATATAAAGAAGGCCTAAGAAAAGCATCTAACTGCAAGTCAGGTAGTCTTACATGCCTGTGGACAAATCATTTAGGCCATGAAATTTTCTGACCTGCAAAAATACACCCTTGATGGGAGAATGCAGAGAGTCCGGATTTGCTGGGTGCTATACATACAGCTCGTGAGCTGTTGAAATAAGGAGTCTTTCTACATTTTGCAGTGCTGGGGCAACAGGAAAGAAGATTGGGGGCATACAGTTTCTCTTTGTTTTAGGGAGGATTAAAAGCTGTTGTCTGGACAGACGCATTTCAAATGATGGTCATGGTGGCTGGCTTTGTGACGGTTTTGATTCGAGGAACTAGTCTGAATGGTGGACCAACCAAAATCTGGGAAGATGCCCATGAAGGATCACGGCTAAACATATTTGAGTAAGAAACAAATGGTGCAATGCCTTTGTTTTTTGAATATTTAATGTTTAGAAACCCTACCCTCACTAAGCCAAAAACACGGTGTGACTCTTGGGGATAGTCCTGTGCAGGGCTAAGGGTTGGACTCAATCATCTCTTGTAGGTCTCTTCAACTCAGCATATTCTGTGATTCTGTGAACCTTGGTGATTCAGAGAAGTCCATTCCTCATTTCTTCAGCTCTTAGCAGTGGAGTTGACCCTCAGGAGAGCTTAACTCTTTCAAGAAATCAAAGCTCTGCTGAACTGAAGGGAAACTCTGCCATTTTTCTTTGTGTAGCTACAAATGAAGCCAAATTATCCCTTCCAACTGTATATATCTTTCATTTTCTATCTTAAAACTGGCACTTTGTTTTACATTCACTCACCACAGCAGCTAGCAATGGTGCACCAGTGCACTGGGATAGAAAGATGACCTTCCTTTGGCTGTTTGGGGCATTGACTAAAAAGTTCATTAATCAAGGCAAGTCACTGACAGAATCCAGCAGCAAGGTCAGATGTTATCTGCTGTACCTATCAAGATAAGGAGAACTGCAAAGATGACAGATTTAAGACAGAAAGATATACTTGTTAGTTAGATTTACTGAGTAATGGAATTTCACTGTACAAAACATAACACTGCAGCTGAAGCAATTTCTGTAAAGGAATTTAAGTCATCATGGTGTGTTACTAAGGGTTTGCTGGATTTTTTAGAGTCTGCTGAGTGACCTTGTTCCTAGCAGAGGACAATGTCCCAGGCAGGATGGCTTGTAGGTCTGTTGCTTCAATATGATGCAGATCTGATATCTGGGCATAAGCAGCCTCGTAAATGTGATTAATTTAATTAATTGCTCCTCTGACTGAGTCTGAATAATATGTGTTTATCCTGACTTGAAAACAACGTGTTCCAATATAAAAGTAATAAAACTTCCAAACCTAAGCACATCAAACGTTGTCTGTGCTGGAGGACAGTATTACCGATGCAGAATTTCTGATTTAGGAGGTAAAGATGAGCCAGGTAACTGTGAAAAAATCACCTACCTCTTGCTAATAAATGTGTTTAAATAAGCAAACTAATTTGCTTCTTCCTTTCTTTCTTCTAGCTTCGATGCTGATCCCTTGAGACGACATACGTTCTGGACAATAGCTATTGGGGGAACATTCACATGGCTAGGGATCTATGGAGTCAATCAGTCCACAATACAGAGATGCATTTCTTGCAAATCGGAAAAGCATGCTAAACTGTAAGCTGCCTGTCATTAACCTGTTCCTGCAAGCAAGCACACCGATGTGGAATGACACTGAGCTTGTCAGCTATACTAAGTGAATATCGGGATGCCACTAGGTGGTAGCAAGCTAATTTTGCTCTGACAGTCTTACTACCCCTTGCTCTAATTGACTTAAGCAAATGCAGAAAGGAAAAGAGGTAGCAATCTCCCTGTTGCAGTTTATCAGTTTGCAGTCAGCCAAATTAATCCCCAGAAGCAGAGCATGGCAAAGATGCCCACCCAGAAGTTGTTCTGTCTACAGCTTCATTGTAAAAGTGTATTTATTGGAATTGTGCTAAAATTGTATTAAAAGTGGTTATTGATTTTGGGGGGCACTGCAGTACAAGGTATTATCTAAATAAAGTTAAATCAATGATCTATTAAAATTCTACAGCATAAGGAGCAATCAGAATCAACTTCAGCCGTAGCACGTGTAGAGCTAGACACATGTTTTACTAGACAACCAGACTTTTTTCCACACACCTAGCACTAATTGCTTGCACACATGGCTAAAGCATAAAGGTGCCTACTTTTTCGTTCTTCAAACAGTTAGCCTTTTTGCTGGCTGCAAACACACTAATTTTTCTTGAGGTCACGTCTGCCAATATGAACTTATCCTGTAGAAAATGCATTGTCCTAAAAGCATTTAGAAGTCACACCAGTGAGAAAATCACTAGTAAGAAGCTGGGAAAGACTTTTGGGTCCCAGGTCTGAACTGGCCTTAGCAAGAGACCTTGCATAGGGTGATGCTCAAACACAACGTGGGCTCTGTAAAATCTGGCAGCTCTCAGGACCAGCAGACCTGCTGAACCGCAGCCACACAACCCTCCCAGCAGGTCCTGTCACCCACCCCCTTTCAAGGGGATGGTGAAAAACAACCAAGACTCTTACTTCTCATTTTGAAACATGACAGAATCCATGCAAAAAATATTCTGTGTGCCTTAATGGGTGAACAGCAACAACAACTCCCAACAGGCAAAAATCTGCTCTTACAGAGACAGGAGTGAAGACCCAGTGCTCAGCGCAGCAGAGGTTACTGGTCTCCTCCAGCTGCACAAAGTTACCTGGAAATGTTATCCTTACCCTATAAAATAACAGTGCTGTACTTTTACATGGGTTTTTTTTTTTTAAATCTTGCTTTGAATTATACAGCCAGCTTTGAATTAGATAACCAGCTGTGATTAAGGCACCTCCCTAAAAAGTTCGGAATAAATAACTCGTAACAGCTTTTTTATTTTGCATTAAACAGTTTCTTGCCTTTGCTCTAGGGCACTTTACCTGAATTTATTGGGACTTTGGACAGTCCTAGCGTGTGCAGTGTTTTGTGGATTGGTGATGTATTCTCATTACAAGAGTTGTGACCCTTGGACTGCTGATTTCATTTCGGCTCCTGATCAGGTACAGATGTCCATTACTACAAGTAGGAGCTGCTTTGGGCCCAGATATAGCATATATCAGGACAGTTTAAATTTTGTGCAATGCTTTATGTCCTTTCAGCACTCAGGCACTAAGGTGGTTGCCAAATCAGGGCTACAATAGTACCTATTCTGGCACTTCTGCAGTGCTAATCCAGTCGAACCAAAAGACATCCCCTTTGCTCAAAATCTGACACCATGTTATTTGGAACAAAGACAGATCTTAGCAACATGCTCAGAAACAGCTACTTCTTCTTCCATTACCCAGGAAAACATTAATTAATTCCTTGTCTTGCTCTTGTGCTCCTTCTACCCCAGCTCATGCCCTACTTTGTCATGGACATCTTTTCTTCGATGCCAGGAGTCCCAGGACTGTTTGTCGCCTGTGCATTCAGTGGAACACTAAGGTCTGTGAATCTGAAAGGATGTTTTAGCTGGGTATGATGATTTCTTAAGGGCCCAGAATGAGGTCAAAACATGAAACCCTAAAAAAAAGCCCAGTTGTTTTTCTTAGAACATTCTCTGCAGCAGCAGTAGTGCTTTACTGAATTACATTATGTACCTGGGGGTGTTTGAAAAGAGGGGTATTTAAAAGACGTGTAGATATCAGCAACATGGTTTGTGGTGGACTTGGCAGTGCTGGGATAATGGTTGGACTCCGCGATCTTAGAGATCTTTTCCAATCTAAATGGTTCTGTGGTTGCATTTATGACACAGTCTAGCTCCATTTCACCAGTATCTTTATCTCCCAAATACATTATAGAATATTATTATCCATAGAGACAAAGAAAAACTGAGCTGCTCATGGCGAAATTGTCTTTACTTAAGCTAACTGCCACAGTATCACAGTCAGGATATAAATCTTCTCAGCAAGTCTGTCTGTGACTGAATTCACCAAATATGGGTTCATTCACCTGGCTAACAGCCAGGTCATTCATGAAGGGTAGCACTAGTGGTAACTGCACACCTTTCAGTTCCTAAGGGAGTAAAGTTTTAATTCTGGAACATCTATATTTTGAAGGTCTCTACAGATTTGTAAAAGGAACTGTCAGTTAGGATGAGTTTCTGTCTTGTTCCATGCCAGCAGGAAGCAGAGCCCCCAGCAATTGCAGAGGTAACAGAAACCTCCCCAGCTACAGCAGAAAAACACCATAAAACACACAGTTCTTGAGGCACGCTAGTGCTGAACAAGAGGAAGCATTTCTTTAGAGGTACAATTTGATTTCAGATGACATTGCCTTCTATCTACTTACCATCCTTCTCCCTTTCTACAGCACGGTAGCTGCCAGCATCAATGCTTTAGCAACTGTTACCTTTGAAGATTTGGTGAAGAAAGGTTTCCCTAACCTCTCTGAGAAGATGAGCACGTGGATCAGCAAAGGCTTATGTAGGTACCCTAGAGGGATTCCACTTTTCAGCAGCAAAGGGCACTGTATAAAGACATTCCCTCAGAAACACCTGTGCTTTGGTAACCTTCACAGGAGTGCTTTAGAAACTCCCGAGGTGAATGTCAGCCTGATTCTTCAACAACATTAAGCATCAACACTACATGGTACTGACACAAACATAGACTAGCATCAACAGCTGCTCAAAATCCTTAGAAAAGTTTGGTCTACTGAAAATTGTGGAAAATGCTCTTTATGACACAGAGGGAATATCAGTGTAGCCATTACCACATGAATCTATAGTAGCATTGCATATTCTTTTAGAGTAATACAGTGTATTCTATTCAAGCTTAGAGTTATTGCATAAGCGGGTTATTCAGCTTTTCAGAGAAAAAATATGTTAAAAGAAATTAAAAAACCCCAGACCATCAACATATCAAGCATCCAAAGTGACTTGCATTTTTAGGATATTTTTTACAACTATTGCATTAATATCATAACCCTTCCACAAAAACCATAATATCACAAGCATTTTATTAATGTTCCTAAATATCACGGAAGGGCCAAGCCAACATCTTTTGTATCTCTGTAACTGTTTCTAGCCTTCTCCATTCCTGTTTTTCCACTTACTACTTAGTTTTTTTTCACTCTGTACCTAGAAAAATAATTTTTACCAAGGTGTGCTAGCCTATATATTTTAGTTGGCTTTACTTGAGACTGCTGCATACAGAGTTCTGCCTACCACAAAGTTACAATTGGTGTCAAAGGAAGAAAACCACCACTTCTCAACTCATTTACTGGGTTATTTTAAAGGTGATATTTAAAGGCAGGAGAAATATTTCTACTGCCATGCTGCCTGGTCAGCTCAGACACTGCTGAATCAGAAACCACCCCCACTGTTGCCCAGCACTGAGAACCCCCTTACCTGACTTTTCCAGGTGTGTTATACGGCGTCCTGTGCACCTCGATGGCTGCGGCAGCATCGCTGATGGGAGGAGTCGTGCAGGTATTTCTTGGTTCAGAAATGCGGCAAACAGAACAGGAATGAGCAGCAATGCAATGAACTGAACAAATAATGCTGCCAGTTCTGAGGGCTGCTACGTTACCTGGACCGTTTCAGGGGACCCTCTGATAGGGAAAAAAAAAATCATAAATCCCCCACCTCCTTCACTATTTATTCACACACTGCTAGGAAACGGTACTGAGTGAGATTCTCTTTAACCATGCCTTGAAATCACTCCTTATCCCTTCTCTCTCACCATTTTGCCACTCAAAATTACAGACAAAAATCAGAATTGTGCATGCTCCACTCAGCTGCTACCCCAAACTCCCCTCTCTTCTCTGCACCCACAGGCTTCCCTCTCCATCCATGGCATGTGTGGAGGGCCCATGCTGGGATTATTTACCCTGGGAGTTGTGTTTCCTTGTGCTAACTGGAAGGTAAGGTTAAAAAAAATCCTGATGTAAAAGAAAATCTCTTGGTCTTGTTTGGTTAAAACTCCATCTTGAAAATTGTTTGGGTTTTCAATTTGGGCTGCTCTTCAGATTTAGAGCCTGAGGATCTAAGGTCTGTTTGAACATGACTTTTCCCTGTCTGAATTTATCTTTTTCAATTTAAGTCTACCCAGCTGTGGAATAATTGGTGATTAGAACCACATGAGGGTTTTTTTTTAAATTATTTGGGGTTTTAGGTTTCACTAAGAAGAAAAAAATATTCAATATTCACCCCAGCCTTGGGACACACAGAACTGTGCCAGTTGCTCTGCCGTTGCTATCTCACTCAAAACACAACATGACCTCATTCCATATTGCCCCATCAGCGCTCCCATCACGGTTACCAGAAGTAAAACTAAAATCTGTATCACGGCTTTGATCACAGGTTTGCTTCAACTTTTATAACTAGAGGGCACTAAACCACCACACTCTGTTCCTTGCTCGAGAGAGAGCAGAATTTATTCACACTGACACAGACCGAAACCCGTCATCACCTACTCCTGCCTAATTCAAATTCACAGAAAAGCACTCTTGACAAATCACCTTCAACAGTATCTTTCTGCACTTGCCAAGGGTGCTCTTGGAGGCCTCTTGGCTGGGATCACCTTGGCATTTTGGGCTGGTACCGGCTCCTTCATTTACCCTGCACCACCAACCAAGTCCATCCCTCTGCACCTGTCGACCCTGAACTGCACGCTGGCCAACGGCACTGAGTGGCTGACAACAGCAGCTCCCACGGCAGCTCCAGAGAGGTACTGTCACCACCCAAACCTGCATTTGGCACAGAGCACAGCCCCAGCCTGCAGCCCCAGCAGGGAGCAGGATGGGAGTGCAGTGTGAGCTGCATTTTGCTGGCACAGTCAGAAGACAAACCCACTTGTTGCCCATCACGAGCTGCTTTTGTCACCTCTCCACAGGCCTTTGCTGGCAGACACCTGGTACTCCCTGTCCTACCTGTACTTCAGTGCCATTGGCTGCCTGGGATGTGCCATCATAGGGTTGTTGATAAGCTACATAACAGGTGGGTGTTCTATATAAACATATATATATATAAAACAAACATGCCTTTGCACAAGAATCTGACTCAGCTGTTAAAAAAGCTTTTAAAAATCCAGCTTGTGAGACACAGACCCAGGAGGAGAGGGCAGCAGGCTCTGATCCTGCACCCCCACCTAGTCTGAGGCTCCCAAGGCTCATACCTAGCGATAGACTGACGGATCATTATTTTCTTTTTTTCTCAGGACCTACCAAAGGAGAAGACATCCCACCAGTGCTAATTAAGCCAGTCTGCAACCTGTTTTTCTTCTGGTCGGAAAGACTCAAAACTTTCCTCTGGTGTGGAGTGCAGCACGACAGCCTGGAGGTGAGTACCTGAACCAACCAGCTCAACTCTGCTGTGGCCCAGGAGCAGCAGGAACACGTGCATGTACCTATGTGAGGGCATGTTCTAAGCAGAGAAGCAAACAGCTCTCAGCAATTGCTTTTGAACTGAGGCAAAGAGTGCTGCCTAGGCACTGCAGTCTGGAAATGAGATCAGACAAAGCCTGGTCAGTAATGAGTTACTTATTTTTCCTGTTTGCACCACATATGGGGACCCGGGTTCTCCAGAGACAAACAGCCCATGAAATGGGGTCTGACCTCCCTCTCCCTGCCCTCCCTGCTCCAGCAGCCGAGCAGGGACAAAACCGCCCTTTAAACCACAGAGAGGAGTTCACCAAGCTATCACCTCCCCCTCCCACCAAGTACAACTCATTAAAAAGGCATACAGAATGAACACCTTGTCTTCTTGCATTGTTGTAACAATTTTCCTTTAATCAAAGGGAAAAAAAGCAGTGAATACGGGCTTCGAACTACAGGGATGTTTTCTTTTTTTTTTTTTTTCCAGACTGACTTGGAGAAAAAACTGCCTAAAGTTACTGCAAATAAAACCTTCAGGAACAGCACCAACAAAGAAACCAACCACCAGATCTCTGGTTACAATCCCGAGGAAAAATCGTATGCAAACATGAGCAGAGAATCTCGCCTCTAAAAGCCAAGGGACATGGGACATTTAACCCAACTCAATTCTCCAGCTTCAGAAATTAAGAACTTTTTTTATTGCATTTACCACCTTGTAGGGGACCGAGACGGAACAATTGCTCTCCATAGCAATAAAGGCCAGATTTTTATTTATTAATTTCTTGTCAGACCTGGGAAATGATCAGACAATGGGATTTTGGAAGCACTGCTGTTTCGGAAGAAATATTTAATAAATATAGTTGTGGAAGCTCCCTCCTGGATGTTGCTGCACTACATCTATATCACATGCTCTGTTTAGTAACTTGCCATGGAAGGGAAATGTGCAAAGGTGAATTTGAGATAAAATAAGACTTTGGGGAAGTTTCTGAAGCCTCTCACTAAGGTGAGACTGGGAATTGCCCTCTGATGGAGGGAGAGGAGGGAGGTCAGGTTGATCCTATTCCTAGGTATCGTTAAAAATCTCCTCGCACATCATTTATATCACATTATTGACTAGGTTGTATTAAGAAAGCCTAACTATCATGCATAAGGGCATAAAATAATTCCTGAGTGGAAGTTTTTCAAAACACCACAATGCAGCTATATAGTCAGACGGAGGAGGATAAAACCGTCTCCTCTGGTAGTTGGAAGATATCTGATTCAGAGACCTATAACTGTGAAGACAACCTAGTCTGCTCTGAATATCTAAGGCACTTGCTCAATGCAGTATTATTATGTTCTGAGTGCATTTCGCAAGTTTAGCAACATTGGATTCACTACAGGCTTACTGTATTTTCAAGTTGTTTGCCACAATAGGGAATCCTAATTCTTCCATCTAATGTCTAAAAAGAGTGAGTTAAGTTGGCTAGAATTGCATTCTCTCCAAATGCTGTTGAGGAAATACCATGAGTTTTTCTTCAGCTTCTTATTTACAGACTAGTTTTGTTTCAGCTAAAGCTGCTCATCAAGCCCAAGCATTTTCTTGGGCTTGTATTTGTAATAGAGCCAGGCACAGGGTTTTACTAAATCCAACATGTGCATTTACAAATGGTGGCTAAAATCATTAATCAGTAGTTCATTATTTGGTCTTTTAGCAAGATTTAAGAGTAAGTCCTAGCAAGACTGGAATTCAGATAAATAACCACTCTGATCAAATATTCATGTCAGCATTACCTTCTCATTTCCTTCACATCCTGAGCCACTGATGCTTCCAGAAGAGAGCTAGCCTGTCCACTGTAATTGAAAAACTGAGAACGAGGAAAAGGTAAAGTATAAAGGAGCTTAAATTTAAGGACTTTTTAGTCACTGGTGAAAGCAGGAGATCACAGATGTCTAAAAATTTGAAAACTGAATCTACCTGTGCCTTGAAATCAAAGTAATTGAGTATTTAATTGCTGTAAGTGCCCGAGCCAACCATGAAATTACTTCCTTGCAATAGTATGGTTTGAGGGCTCATGAGCACTCACTTTTTAAGTATACAATTTTTTTAAATTAACTTTGAATATTTGGAATAATAAAGATCAAAGCCTCTTTCAAAGATATCCAAGTTTATTACTGAAAAAAAATGCAATATTCAAATGTGTATGATACAGTAAGTAGTTGCATTTGTACATGTAAACCTTGATAAAGTAAACAGCATCTCAAAGACAAACTTATGCCAAAAGCGTCATACAATAGTTAATCAAACCTACAACTTTTTCCTCAGTGAATTCTTTTAGTTCTGGGGTACACACTGGCTTGTAAAAGTAATGTTAAAAAGAAACCGAAAGCTGACATGCCAGAGGAACTTCTAGGTTTTTGCACAGAAAAGTGAATTTCTCTGGTACTGTAAACTTATTTTAAATATTACTTACAAAGTGTGGATTTATGAATAGAAAAAATAGCTGAAATTTTATTCTTACTCCTTACTTAGAAATGAAGTTGTATTTAAATATTACATAAATTTCAAATATATACACGTTTTTAAGAAATCTTGTACGATCATGATATTGCAAGTTAGCCAGGACTATCAGAGTAAAAAATGACTGAACTCCCTTATTCAGTTAGATTTTACATGAGATTATTTCAAAGAACTGAATTTCGCTGATACTACTCTAGGTAAAAATTAGAGCCAACAGTTTGGAAGATTTCTCAGTACAAAACTCTGAGTCATTTAAATAGGACAGAAAATAAAAAATGTGATCTGAATTTTTTTCCACCATTAACAGAAAAACTGTCCTGTTCTCAGCAGTTAGAATCTCATTACCTTTAGACTCTATTGGGTTTAATCCTGATTTCTCACCCAGAAGCATTCTACTAAGTAGCTCAAGTCAATTTGAATGCAAGCTACAGAGAACATCTCACATTATAGAGGTTATATCAAGAAGTTAGAATGAGCCAAGGGAACTAACACAAGGTAACTTCCAGTATAGTCAGGAGGGAATACACCATTAGCATTTCAAGACTAAACCCAAGTCCCAGATTAACAAAGTTCCTGTATAACATGGAATAGCAAAGTGATTTCTCTACAGTTCCTTGTTGTGCCATTAGAAGTTTGTGCTGTTGTGGTAACATTGTGCTATCATGGTTATGCCAAAATCACGTCAGTGCCAAATTTCTGGCAAATGTGTTTGCAGTGACAATATCATATAAAAGCTTAGCATTGACTATTTTTGTCTGAGTTTGAAAATTATAAAATTGTGGAGGGTACTTAGGATGTGCATGTGTCTGTAGCAAGGGACACAGGGAGAACAAAACGTGGTGCTTGGGGAAGCGACTGAAAGGACAGGTCCAGAAACCCCACACGTGGAGGCACCTCGTGCTGCCCGACACTGCTTCGTCCAACGCGTGCTGACTTGTGAGCAGCACCAGACAAACTAGTATTTGTGCACTTTCTGCTTTGGCTTCTCGGCAAGGGACATCCAAAACCAGCCTGTAAATAAATCTGCAGTTACAGAATTGCCCTGGAAATTGGACTGTCAGACAGAAGGCAGCGTGTAATAAAACACTGAGGGTAAGTAAAGAATGAGCCGGAGGAGAAAAAGAGAAAGATGAGGAGGGCTGATCCAACACTCCATTCTCAAATCCCTGTTTTTCAGAGCAATTGTGGAGCAAAATCTGCCAAAGTGAAGATGATCCCTTTGCTTCCTCTGCCTATCCTAGCCCGCCTCCACATGTTGGTTGTTGCATTTTACCCCAGAAAAACACGGGCTTTGCAAGCATAAGGTTGAGTATCAAAACACTTGAACTTTTTAAGCTGCTAAATTTTCCACTACAGGAATTTAAGGTTGCAATTCACTTGAACATTTTCAAAAAGTGTCACTGTAAGCATTTTAATCAGACAAAATGTGCTTTGGCAGCAAAATAAAAGGTGTGCCTAGATGTGGAATTCTGTTTGAATCTTAGTGTCAGCCTCAACACCAAATAAATACTGTTATGAAAGGCTGGCTTTATATTTGCTTCAACTTTTGCCCCAAAATAAGCCACATCAGCACTTCATGAGGACTCCAAAAAAATAAAATGATTCTGGAAGTACTACTGCATTGTGATTGCTGATACCACTATTTTTATCTCTGTCCCTTTTCTTAATTGAAACTTAATAGAAAATGTGATTTTTTAAAAAAAATTTTATTTTTCATTTACTTTATTGCATTCATATGTAGCTGTTTGTATAAAGTGAGTTTTATTGATATGGCCATTGCCCATTCAATTCATGGACATGGATGGTTTTCAGTTAACCAGAATGAGACGATGCTTTGAAATATTCATGTGCTAATTTGTCTCTTAATGAACTGTGACATAATGCAAAGGATTACAAAGTCCCACAGTCTCATGCAGGGCTTTGCAGGCAACTCCACTGGATCCCATGGCTCCAAAAATTCTCTCTGGTAACACTCACAATTGGAGTCTGCAGTGGAAGAAGATGCAGCAAGGAAACATTATTAGACTGATCATCTTAATGGCACATAAGAATAAAATATCACAAAAATTCTTGCCTTTCCCCACATTAACAATCACCCTAAAACTGTGTTTCCCAAGACATTTTTCCTTCTGCAGAGCTTTCCATGAAGGAAACTTCTAGAAATTTATAAAATTTTGCATTGAGGTATTTACCTGTTAACCTATTTTCACTAGTCTCTCTAGATATTTTCCTTCCGAGCTTTCCACAGGACACAACTGAGCCTAACTGTTTCTCAGAACCCTTTTTACAGCAAGTTGTTGTTGGGAAAGGCCATAGCTACAGCTGATGTGTATTTTGTAGCAACAATCACATGGACTTCCAAAGAACCATCTAACAAAAACCCACTTAACCTCCATCACCACTACTGAAACTTCAGCCTTGTCATCATCAATATTAACTTCAACATTCATCTAAATTTTCCCTATAAATCCTTTAGCAAAAAGGGGTAGGAAAGAAAGATAACAGAAATAGCCATTGAATCATAGAATCATTAAGGTTGGAAAATACCTCCAAGATCAAGTCTAATCTTTGTCCGAACATCACCACAACAACTAAACCACAGCATGAAGTGCTGTGTCCAACTGTTTCTTGAACACTTCCAGGGACGGGGACTTAACCACCTCCCTGAGCAGCCCATTCCAATGCTTTCAGTGCAAAAATTCTTCCTGATGTCCAACCTGAACCTGCCCTGGCACAGCTTGAGGCTGTGTCATCTCTTCTGTCACTAGTTAACTGGGAAAAGAGGCCGAAACCCGTTTTCCTACAACCTCCGTTCAGGGAGCTGGAGAGTGATAAGGTCTACCCTGAGCCTTTTCCACATTAAACAACTCCAGCTCTCTCAGCTGCTCCTCATATGACAGTCTCTAGACCCTTCACCAGCTTCACTGCCCTTCTCTGGACCTGCTCCAGCACCTCAATGTCCTTCCTGAACTGAGGGGCCCAGAGCTGGACACAGCACTCGAGGTGTGGCCTCACCAGTGCTGAGTACAGGGGCAGAATCACCTCCCTGGTCCTGCTGGCCTCACTGTTCCTGATACAGGCCAGGATTCCACTGGCCTTCCTGGGCACACTGCTGGCTCATGCTCAGCTGCTGTGGACCAGCACCTCCAGCTCCTTTTCCACTGGGCAGCTTTCCAGCCACTCTGTCCCCAGCCTGTAGCCCTTCGGGGGGTTGTTGTGACCCAAGTACTGGACTCAGCACTTTGCTGTATTGAACCTCACACAATTGGCCTGGGCCCACGGATCCAGCCTGTCCAGATCCCTCTGCAGAGCCTTCCTACCCTCCAGCAGATCAAAAGTCCCACCCAACTTAGTGTTGCATCCAGACTTACTGCAAGTGCACTTGATCCCTTCGTACAGATCATTGATAAAGATATTGAACAGGACTGGCCCCAACACTGAACCCTGGGGAGCTCCACTAGTGACCAGCCACCAACTGGATGCAACACCACTCTCTGGGCTACTTTTTAACCCAGCAAAGGGGGTACTTGTTCAAGCCATGGGCTGCCAGCTTCTCCAGGAAGAGTGCTCCAGTAGACAGTTTCAAAGGCTTTACTGAAGCCTTTGATGAGTTTTACCTTGTTTCCAAATACTAGTACTCCATCAGGATACTCAATCACTGTGCTATGTGAGCCTGGGCTCAACATTCAGGCAACCCTGTTAGCACTCAGCTGTGAATGCTGAGCTCTTACTGCCTCCCTCTACACAGAGACAGACTTCGAGCTATGATTAGGATGGCTAATGAAACAGAATTCTTATTTTCCTTTTTTTTATTCAACAAAATTCAGATCTCACATATTAGGCACAAATTTAGAATAAAAAGTCATAAGAAATGAGATGTGCATCACGTATCTGGACTTCTTGCCATTTCTGAAATGGAAATTTCTTTTGTCTGAATGGAGACGCGGAATTTGGTTAGGAATAATTAAGACATTTTGAACTAACCCTTTATACACAAAAAATATCTAGTTGCTCATGCAGTCTCTCCAAGGGCGCATGCATAGAGCAAAGTGGTCATAGGTTAGATCTGCAACGATCTAAAGCGTTTTTGCACAAATTGAGGTTCTAAAGCTTCATCAGAGTTCACAAATGCAGCCTACATGCAATCTAGTCATACCAGTCATTTGTTTGAAAAGACAATATTTAGAATATGAAAAGATCATTCACCATTCAAAAAATACATTATTCCTGAGGACAGTGTGTGCCTTGTACTTTAGGAAAATAAACGTGCAGTCAATGAAAACAGTATACTAAATGAAGTCTAGCAAAAAGGTTTCTCAGCTTAAGCAAATGGCTAGATAGTGGCAAGACCTTTACACATTGCTGACATCCTCCAAAAGTAAAGGACACACAGAGTGTTTCTCCAAGCTTCTTGTGCTTTTCCAGTGCACAAAATGCACCGTGTCATACATACTTGCCTTTAGTATACTCCTATATACCAGTGTTGAAAATAATGAATAGTATATATATTTAAATCTCAAATATAAAAAGAGTTTCTTTTTCATGTGGTTTTTTTTTAAGTCCAATTGGAATTTGCCTAAGTATGTATTGACACGTGCTGATATCCACAGCAGAAACAGGCAAGTACAAAATAATCAATATTTCTGATTTTTGCCTGATTTTACCCTACATCTTTATACCTTGGGCCAGCCAAGGCATTTTGTTTTTAGAGAAAACATTAAAAAGAGCTCATCTGTGACCTTCTGAAGAACTGAAGAGTACGATCACTATGTGGCACAGAAACAAAAACTCTAACACAGGGTTAACACTGTCAAACTGTGCTTGATAACCCACAGAATGAAACAGAGAGACAATCCATTAAGTCAAATGCTGTGATTTAAGCACCGAGGAGAGTGCATTCATTTTTTTTTTTCTGATAATGACTCCTGAGGAACTTAACACATAACCCAGAATATGCATAAACAAAACAGCCTTTCCAAAACATGGGAAATGGAGTTCCACCAGCCCTTTATCACAGAATGAATTGGTAATATATCTCATTGAACTAGATATTCAAATTTCTATCCTCCTGTTACGCAATACTACAGATACTCCTATAGTTGCCTTGTCTGGTCACAGAGAGCAGGAATTAACCAAGAAATCTCATGAATATGGTGAAACAATTAAAGAACTTAAAAGTTTGATGCTAGGTGCTCTGGATACAACAGATTCTATTTACCAACTCTGATTGGTCTTGACTCTTGAAATTAATTTTATTAGAATAAAAACTATTGTGCTAAGAGATGCAAGTGAACATTGGAATCGCACTTTTTAGTTCAATAGGGTATTTTAAATAATAAAAATTCAGGTCTTTTAATATCTGTCAGCAGAAGTTTTGCTGCATCCCTAAAAAAGATGTTAAAATTTGCAGCCTTTATAGTTACTGTGCTTGTGACCCTTTGCTTTTTTAAAATTTTCTCATCCAATATAGAGAAACATTATTTAAAATCATACAGGAGAAACATAACATTGTAACTCTGATTCTCCACAGCCTTCTCTGCAAGGCATCCCTGCAAATTTGTTTAAACTTTTTAAGTGCTTTTCCCCTATTATGAAATGCTAGTGATAGACAATTTCATCACCAAAATTTAACTGTAACCACAAACAACACTGTAGTATGCTGTTTGCACGTAAAACCTGAAATTTGATTCTTACATGAACATCTACTTTTTATAGCGATTTTATCCAAAAAGCTCCCCCCAAAACAGTAAGAAGGCATACTAGTAATAATAATAATAATAATAATAATAATAATAATAATAAAAGTAACCACTGTGTGTCTATGCATTTATATACAATCTGTATATATATTTGCCTGTATCTATCTCCCATGTTTTGACATATTTAGGCCAATAAAAGAAGGGTGTGTTACTGGAACATTTACTATTACAGTAAGAAGAGCATTGTTATAAACTGTTTCTCCTTCCCTGAACAAGCAAGTCACGATGTTATACTGTACACCTGATACATATCTGCAGAAGCTTGCATACTATAAAAAAGTTAATTGTATTTTGAAGACTAAGTCATTTGCACTGCATGGGAATATTTCAAGTTAGCATTCTGTGAAGTTATGGAATCATTGCCCAGACAGGTCAAAAGGAGCAGCAACACAGACATCTGCATGCTACAGCAGAGCATGAAAATGACAGTTCTTTCGTCCTGGAAGCCTGTGGAGGTGGCCTTTCCACACACACAAGTGGAAAGACAACTCAACAGCTGTGTCATTTTCAAACAGAGCTGCAATGTGGGCAATGTGATGCATTCTCCTAGTGCTGTTGTTTTCTTTTCGAATTTGGAATTTTTTGGTTTTCAACTAGAAGGATAAATTAATGAGACTGATGTGCAAATCTTAAACTGCATAGTATATATATTAAGCAGCCACAGACCCCTTTTTTAGGGTAGGACCACATCCACAATCTCAGCAAGAGACTAGGACAAACCTGACAAAACAGTAAGCCCGAAAGATCAAGTTATGGCCACAAAGGCAACAATTGCTCTTTTCTTTAGAGGCATTACAGATGGAACTGAGCAATCAGAAGCTGCAGAAGTAGTGGATATCATATAAGTTGGTTTTAGTCATGCCCTTACTCTTTAAGTTCGCAGGTAATTTTTTGTTTTCATTGCGCTGGTAATTCACAATGTCATGACGCCGAAGATTCACGCTGCACCCTCACCAACGGCGTGAACATTCCTTGCCGTTTTTTAAACCAGTGTCCAAGCTTTTAACCCGACTGCGCGTTCCTGAGTGCCAGTTCTCCTCGGAGCTCACCACAGACTAGTTACACGTAAGGCTTTTCACTGCCATCATTGGAAACATCTGCTTGCCAGTGCCCACCAAAGTCTGCAACTGCAGTGCCCAGCAAGAACATATATACACCGGGAAGGGATCCCACACACCGACGCCCAACTCTGACTTCATTTTGTAACTGCACTCTTCAATTTCAGTGTTTCTGTTGCAGCAGGGGAGTGACTAAGGCCATTCATGGTGATACTGTTTCCCATTCTTTTTCCTTTCTCTTTGCAAATGTTCCAGTTCAGCCTCATACATCATTTCCTGGACTAGGTATTTCTCTCTCCTCATTCTGTCACACAAGTCTTTGGGCATGTCTGGAATCAGGTAGGCAATGAAGGACTTTATTCCAAAAACAAGGTGCTGAAAAGCAGAACAAAAAATAATTGCTTTAAAAATGGATAATTATTAATTTCTAGGTCCACATTTTAAAGCTGAAAGAGTCTGCAGTAAAACTGGAACTGAGGTTCAATTCATGACTGAAAGGCAACCGCTTTGGTTTTTTTTTATAAAACACACACTCATATGGGAATAAATGAGTGGTCTAACAGAAATGGGGAAACGCTGAAGTCTCCTGAAAAGTAAAATTAAGGGTGACTTGAATGAAGATGTGACTGCAGGATATGCTAGTCTGATTAACAAATGCAAGCATTAACTACAAGCAGTCTTTGTTAAGGGCTTATAATGCAAATAGGAACCAGATTCCTGAATAGTATGCAATACATTCTTCAAACTTAATATACATATTTCTACTTTTATATTAGGTTAGAATCATGTATCGTTTTCCTAACACATATTTTATCTTGTAATAACCATGCCTAATGCACTCAACACTTGCATTTCTTCTTTTTCAATAAAATGTGAAAGATTTGGTTGGGAACCAACATGACGTGTAAGATGACTGTTAAGGAAATATGATTTTAGAGGGACTCTAAAATAAGAGAAACCTCTGTCAATTCTGTTTGAAGCAGCTGACAGACAACACTTTGGGGAAGACAATTTTATTTTTCCTCTCTCTTGACCATAATGAACAAGGAAGTGATGAAAATAGCAATTTACTTAGAGAACTACCATAAAGAATCAACTCAGACTTTAAAGAGGAAGAAAGGAATTGTTCCTTTCCACAACTAACCTCAAATACTATGATGAAGGCCAGCCGTGCTGCCAGGACATGCCAAAACTGCAAAGTGAATTCATATGGAGTTGAACTCCACGGTGGGGCTCTGTAGTCTCTATACCTGCAAAGCAAAGAGAAACCAAATAAGTTAGCCTGTGCTCAAAAACCTGAAAGTGGTCAAGTGATCTCTAGTTCATCCCAGATCTGTCTAAAGAGAGAGAAAATGAAGTGAAAGCAGACTTCAGTGGGAATGAAACAGAAAGGGAGCACAGTCCACAATACAGGGTATTAAATACTGTTGTTTATGAGATGGTACTTTTTGCTTCCAAAAATCCAGAGCAAACAATTTCTTTTACTGTTACAAAACTGAAGTGTTAAGTTCAAAGGTGCTGACACCAAATTTGTTCTTGTCTTTGCTTATAAGCACTTAAGGTTCTGCAGACAAAGCTGGCATAAATGTAACACCATTCTAATTTAAACTAATGCTCACTGAAAAACTAAATCTGAAACCAGGAGTTCATGCATGCAACATCACATTTCATTTTTATGCTGAATTTCTTATATTCATTTTGCATAACTGTTTGCATTCTCAACCTGGGTTAGAGTCACAAAAACTTTAATCACGTATTTTAATGAATAGACTTCAGAATGCTTAACAAAACCGAAGTGAGAACTTTCACCCTTCTTGGCAGGTGGTGAAACATTAAAATTAAATAATGTATAGAGGCGTGAAAGATAAATGATTTGCAAGAGTCCTGGAAAAACTCAGAACACAGGTTTTCAATGTGTTAGCAGCATGTCGACCACACACTCTTTGCACCTGAAAGTTCACGTTGAACAAACATGAACTCCAATGCTTTTACAGGGAAAAAAGGAAACTATTATACCAGCAATTTAAGCACTGGCTTTGAATTTACTGTCTGTGTTAATGTCCATGCCGGCATTACGAGAAGGGAGAGCACGGAAACGTACCGACAGTATCCCGAGTATCCCATCCCAAGCTCACTCAAATCAAATACTGATAAACTGCTGTTGACATATCCTTTTAAGCATCTGAAAGAAAAAGCCACAGGGTCAGGGCCTTCTTCACAAAGTGGTTATACAGCATAGATCGTGCATGTTAGCAAATTCTGCTATTGGGAACATACTATTTTATTTGAGAAATATAACTGTTATATGTTAAGTATGTTATCACAGAAATACAGCAGTCAAAGTGTGCTCCCACTGAAATATATACGTATACATAAAGAAAATCTTAATTACTTTTCTTGTCTGTACCCTTGATCTGTACAGGGACCATATTTGTATGCATAGACAAAACGTGGAATGTAATCAGAAGTAATGGCAATAACAAAGGCATTGGTGATGACAGCCAGAACTCCAATTCCTTCCAGAATTCCATACCAGATACCTAGAAACAAGAGAAATTACAACAGAGTTGTCAGGTTTTCATAATCATATTAAGTCATATAAAGTCATACTATGATAATAAAGACACTATTAGTCATACAGTTTTCCTTTCTTATTGGGAAAAAATTATGAGTCGGAAAAACTAGTCAAGATTCAGTTTTAAATCAAAAGCGAATGTAGTCCTTATATTTAATTTCTAAATTCAATTGGTTTTAAATCTAGGGTTCCACCAATCAGAAGCCTGTTATTAGGGGCCAGTCATTAGGTTCTCTCACCTATATCTGTTGCTCTTGCAGGCATGGGCCTTCGCCACTGCGTGACAAACTTGTACGCGTCTAACCGGATTTCTATGATGTTGTTAAGCAGTGCCAGGAGGGGTGCCAGTGGGAAGGCAGCAACAAAGATGGTGGTAAAGCCAAACTGTAAAACTAGACAGGCATTTCTGTGGTTAGAAATTGGGAATGCCAGAGATTTTTCAGCATGCAACACAGTTCCCCTTTCTGAAGAAAACCAACACCTCCCCTAAATTTGCTCACCCATCTCTAAATATTCGTCCATTAAACCATGGAGATTCATAGGCTGCAGATTCCAATCTTTTTCCCACTGAGGTAGAGAAATTTTATTCTCCATTGATTGCCCTCTTCTCTTCATTTTGCGTCGTGACCACCAATTCTGTAATAAACTTCATTAGATAAAGAGAGTATTATTGGCTCTATCTGCTCAGTAATTTCAAGTATTTTCTGGCATTGTTTTGAAGTAAGTAGGCCTATTTTGAACAGCACCTGAATGCTTACTTGGGTAATTTTTGGAAATATTTACAATATCATCTAAAATATAATACAAAGAACTTACAAAAGTTCTAAAAATTCTGCATTATGATTTTAATTATGTCTTTAATGTAGCATGTTGGGCATTGTACAAATAAGCTTTTCAGACCATGGAACATGCTTACACAGATTCTTTTTTTGTAGCATTTATCTGAACAACTAAATAAAAATAAAAAAAAAAAAAAAAAAAAAGAAAAAGAAAAAATAATGCATAGCAAGAGCATTAAAAAATAAATAATATTATTTTCAATTCTGTAAAAGACTAAGTGGAGCTCACAAGAACTCACTAGAATACAGGGAATACATCTACTTTTGAACAAACCTAAAGATCTACATGCCCTACAGAATATCTCTTTTCTTGAAGTAGGAAAAAGGGTTTAAAAATATGTTGCTGAATGCTGAAGCTACAAACATTTAAGTCTGTTTTTCATAAAGCTCTGCAGATATCTTTTCACAAAGTAGTTATAAATATTAAGTAGAGAAGAGCACACAAATTAAAGCGTTATACAAATGAAAAGTATTATCCAGTACTGACACAGGGGACAATTAAAGACTACTGCTTGTTTCTAGATATTAAGGAAAAGAGACTGAAGATGGAAAGCAACTTTCTTATAAGAATTTTTATAAACTGCTACTATTTTTTTCTCAAGCTAATTTAGTGTTTGGCTCTTGATCCCTCCTGTCACTGAAAGAG
>JAWWES010000168.1:144644-163835 GCA_035583135.1 Lophotriccus pileatus
TGTGACCCTCTGGGATCTGCTCTTCAGCCAGTTCTCAATCCACCTCACTGTCTGCTCATCCAGTCCACAGTTCCTGAGTTTACCTGTGAGGCTGTTGTGAGAGTGTTGAAAGCCTTGCTGAAGTCAAGCCGGACAATATCCACTGCTCTCCCCTCACCCATCCAGGTAGTTGTTTCATCTAGAAGACAATCAAGGTGGCCAAGTATGATTTACTTTTACTGAATCCATGCTGACTACTCCTGATCACTTTCTTGTCATCCATGTGGGTAGAGATGGCCCCAGAATGAAGCACTCCATCACCTTTCTAGGGATTGGGGTGAGGCTGACTGGATGGAGTTTCCTGGGTCCTCCTTCTTTTCCCTTTTTGACAACCGGGGTGACATTTGCTTTCTTCCAGTCCTCAGGCACCTCTCCTGATCACCAAGACCTTCCAAAGACAATTGTGAACAGCTTAGCTATGGTGTCTGCCAGCTCTCTCAGCACTCGTGGATGCATCCTGTCAGGGCCCATGGATTTGTGGATGTCAAGTTTGTCTTAAGTGTTCTCTAACCCAATCCTCCTTGAACAAGGGAAAGTCTTCCTTCTGATCTTCCTTTACCCTGGGCACCTGGGACAGAGATTCCTGAGGGCTGGTCCTGTCAGTCAAGACCGATGCAAAGGCGGCATTCAGTAACTGCCTTCTCTGTGTCCTCAGCTACCAGGGCCCCCTCCATTTAGTAATGGGCATATTAACCTTGGATTTCCTTTTTTTATTGATGCATTTGAATAAGCCTTGTTGTCGTTGACATGCTTGGACAGATTTAATTCCAGATGGGCCTTGGCTTTCTTTGTCTCATTTCTACCCTCCTGAAGATCATGGTTGTAATCTTACTTGCTGCCCTGTGTCCTCTTTGCCCAATACTGAACTCCACAATCGCACAGTCACTGCAGCCAAGGCTGCCCCCAACCTTCACATCTCCAACAAAGCCTGCCCTGTTTGTTAGCATGAGGTGGAGCAACACACCATTTCTTGTGGGTTCCTCCAACTATCTGTTTCAGAAAGTTGTCATCACTGTTTTCCAAGAACCTCCTGGACTGTTTGTGCTTCACTGCGTTGCTTCTCCAGCAGACGTCAGGGTAGTTAAGGTGTGTGACTTTGAGGCTGCTTCTAGCTGTCTGCAGAAGACCTCATCCATTTTCTGCTCCTGATCAGACACACTGTAGCAAACACCTACAACAGTGTCACCCTTACTAGTCTCCCCTTTTATCCTAACCCATAAACTCTCCAGTCGCTCATAATCCACCCCAAAACAGAACTCCACACATTCCAAGTGTTGCCTCACACACAGGGCAACTCCCCTGCCACGCCTTCCCGATCTCTCCTAAACAGTGTAGCCCTTCATGGCAACATTCCAGTCATGTGAGCCATCCCATAGCATCTCCATAAGCACACTGAGATCAATATTGCAATTCATGTCAATCAATATGAGATCAATTTTGTTGATCATCAATATAGTTTTAGGTCAGTCTTAACTCTTAGGGTCATAAAATTTTCAGCATCAACACGTGGTAAATTAGTGAGATTTGTATTGTATAACACTAACTTCTTTTACAATCTTATTTGGGTCTTAACTGAGTAGCTTTGTTTTGTAAAATAAAATTATAGACAAAAGTGAATTTCTTGCAGGTTCTGTATATAACAAACTTTAAATTCAACACCATGCAACCCTCTCGTGGGCTGATTCTCATTTTTCTGCTTGCAAGACTGCAATGGAGCAGAAGCAATACTGAGGCTGGAGAAATACAAGAAAAAAGTAAACAAAACAGCTCAATTACAGATAACTATCAGCCTGCAGTGAAACCAACTTCACAGAGATTTGTTCCGCGTAGGACTACTGCCGTAAATCCTCCTGTCCCCAGTGATGCTGCAGCAACAGCTGCCAATCAAAATGTAACAAAAAGAACAGAAATGATCAGTGGGGCAAACACCACACCCCCGAAGGTCTCTGTTGGCACCACTTTATCTTCAAGTGTGTCCAAAGACGGAACAAATAACTCTACCACAAACTACCACAGAAGCCCAACAACTTTAGCGATTTATAGAACAACGGGTGACTTTTCTGGAGTGATCAAAACTGTTGCAGCTACATCTACTTCCACAGTGACACCAAGTCACTCCACAGTCACCTCCATTACTCCTGGGGATTTGGAGCTTCCAAGTGATAATTCTTCAGTCAACCCCACCACGTTGTTCCCCATTAGTGTCACTCTCACATCACCCACGGTGAAGCAGGACAGCACTACCCAAAATTTCAACCCCATCCAGGAGACAACAAAGCTGAATCACAACTCCAGCAACCCTTCCACTGCATCACCTAATCCAAAAGATGCCACTGAAGGTAAGGATCTAACTAAAGTTCAACTGGTTTAATAAAATAATAATGAAATAAACCCTTTGTTTAATTGAAGTGGAGGCTTTATAAGATGTGTGAATTCATAAGTGACCTAGTACAGACTAAATCTAAAGCTCACCAAAATAAAAATTATACTTCTAAATTTTACTGTTTACTCCTTTATTTAACACTTCCAAGAGTGGGGGAACCTTATGATCAGATACTGCCTGTTCACACTGGAGTGGACCTTCAAAGCAGATGTGTAGAAATTACATTTAATATGTATAACACATCAATTTACTTAAGTTCAGAAACTTTTGTGACCGAAGATGACTTCTTATAAACACTTTCAAAGGAATTACTCATTGTGCATTTAATTACCAAGTTAAGTATGCGTGGGAAAACAACAGAGCATAAAACTGTCATGGCACTTTCTCTATCCTGCTCTGAATCAGGTCTTCGGGAAAAGAAAAGGAAAGATTAGAAGGCATCGTAATTTTTTGCCATTAATTAGCTTTCAAGCTTTTAATACAGGACTGAAAGGTTTATCCATCATAACCAGTACAGTACAGTTCGTACTAAGAACTGAAGGAGCATAAGACTTTCATGTTTCCCATCATAGTTCTAATAATTACAACGTACGTGATTCTTTAGATAATGTAGATTGAAAAGGAAAAGAGGTGGGAGAACAAGTTCAGTCCCAAGAAAAACTGAGTACCTTGAAGAAAAGTTTTATGAAATTTGAGGAAAGTCTTAGAAAGAATGCAGTTATTCTGCTAACTGAACGGGTGCAAAAAGCATTACTGGATTTTTTACCTTGCGTATGCAAAAATTGGTACTCTAAAATTTAATCATTTGAAATTCAGAGGCTGCAATTTTAACTACTGGCTTAAATGCTTATGAATAATTGCATTCAAAGAGTGATTACTACTTATTTCTTTAAATAAAAAATAGTAGTTGATTCAGTAATTAAACCTGGAACCTTTTTATTTGACTAAAAACTCATTTAGCCAACTTTTTTTTTTTTTTCCTAAAACCCAGTTATTACCCTGAAACTCAAGGATGGAGATGTCTGTTTTCTTTTACAAAGGTAGAAAGTTTCTGCAGAGAGGCTGGTCTTGTCATAGTTAGCCAGGCATTTCAGATCCTTGATGAAAAGCCTCACTCCACAAAGCCTCAACTGATATAAAGCCAGAATGAAGTGTCTGGTTTTACAGATTTATAATTCCCATCCAACTATCTTGTCTTTCTCTCTTTCTCTCCCAGACAAAATCAACAAAGAAGGAGTAATAGTTGGTGTCATTGTAGGAGCCATTTTGGGATTCGTATTAATTGGTCTGATTGGATATTTTATATGTGGTAAGAAAAGATCTGAGTCCTTTTCCCACAGACGGCTTTATGACGACACAAGGAGTGACCCAGGTAAGGACCAGCACAAGCCCTTGGCATATAAACATTTATTTCTCTCTCTCCCAAACTGATTAATTGAAAAAAAGCTAGACTCTCTATTCATCCAACATCAATTACAGAATGAAGAACGAAGATACATCTGTTTCTATGAGTAAAAATATTTTTAAGAGGTTTAAATATTAAAAAAAAAATATTGCTTCTGTCTTCTCCATGAGTATATATAAACTTGTATTAAAGTGCAACCACACTCCAAATATTTGTTCCTGGACTTCATTTTTAAATGTTTAAACAAACACTGAGAGGCTAAACACACCTTTTTCCTCATATAAAATACAATCTAAATAAACTCTGGCAATACAACTTTTCTGCTTTAAATGCAAGAGCTGAAAGCTGCCAGAATGTCAGATTAGGAAGTAGCTTTGAAAGTCCACCATGTGGATGCTGAAGGGGTTGCTGGGAGTACATGAGTTATCTGCAGAAGATCGTGAATCAGGGCCTTCATCTTTTGCTCTCCCATTTGTCAGAGGGAGGTTAACTGGATTTAATTGTGAGGGGCTGATGAATCAAACCATGAGGATTGTGTATGGGGACACAAATCTTTCAAGCAATATATTTTTTAAAAAATTGTATTATCCCTTCAGTTCTCCACTTGGACAACTCCCTTGGACCATACGATACGAGTTTCAGAGGTGCCTCAGACGACAAAACCAGCACAGCAGACAAGTCAGAGGAAGACGGTGCAGGGCACCCATCTGATGGCATTCCTATGGCTGACATCTCACCATCCCACCCTTCACCATAATGTTTGTTCCAGATGACATTCTTGCCTGTTATCCACAGCTTTTCTTTTTTTTTTTCCCAAACAACCTGGCAGCTGTTATCTTACAGCCATTATCCTGCAAACTGTTTTGAAAATTAAGGGAAAAACCACAAGATACACTGATATGCAACAGGCAGGGTCCAGTAGCAGAGCATGCTACTACTCTACTTTGTAATTAAATGATCAACCTATGGTTTTCCTGGAAGGATATTATACTTGCTTTCTTAGAAATAACATAGACAAATAGCATCCAGGTAAGATTCTGCCTTGTGTAACTTTTGTCTACAATGCAGACACTGTAACAGAGAAAAATTTGACTAGGGCTGCAATGATATTTTAATACCAATACAAAAAAAAAAGTCCTCAGTTTAACTACCTTGAAGTGAAACTATTGTGTCCAAATATGATTTCTACCTGATAAATGACTCACAGCCCCATTTTACATTCGTACCTTCCTCCGTGAATATGACAAAATTAATTAGATATACTTGGATTACTCAGTTTGGATTATTTGAAGTTTGCTGCAGAGAATGGAACTACTGAGTAACATGAACTGCATCTAACTTTTGACTAGGATGACACGGAATTAAAATCACTAAAAGAAGATAAGCTTGCACTCCTCTGACAAACTGATCTCCTGTTTGAATTGCAGGCCAGATCTGTAGAGAAATTATGTAAAACATGTCGGTACAGGTTAGATAGAAGAAATACTAAACACGAGAAGAAAGGAATCTCTGCTATGTATATAGACATCCTAAAAAGCATGGTCCAGTTCTGTCCAGCTGAAGCGTAAAATATGGCAGTATAATGCAAATAATTGCTTAGTTCATCTCTTTGCAACTACCAGACAGGCCTAAATAAAAAGAAAGAATATGAAAAAGACACAGCTGCAAATATACAGGATAAACAAAACAAAATGCAGAGAAACCAACACACGTGGGACATGCCTGTGTTAACTGTGCTCTGCTAAAATGCTTTATCTAGTGGGGAGACTGTGGATCATGTCGATGGAGTTATCTCACTAACTGCCTCTGAAGGCTGCAATGAGGTTCTTTCTATTTGATATGTGAGTAAATTACATGCCCATACACACACACACACACCAGAGAGGAACTGCCCAGTCACACTGAATATGGGTTGAACAGGTATTTTTTTTAAAAAGGTTAAAGATTTGAGTCTATACATGCAGTGTTGCCATCCCAGCCGGGTTCAATCACAAAAACAGCACAGGACCCATCAAAGCCAGAATTTCTAACATTGCATCCAGCATGCTGGGTAGCAGACTGAAAATCTGAGACACATTCACCTATGTTACGTGAGAATATCACCCTGTTGCTTGAAACCAAGGAAAATGCATGCTCAGCTTTCACCTTCCTTAGCACACACCATACCATCTTCCTGATAAAGCAGTGTCATAAAAGCAAATTCCTCCCTACACCTGAACCTTGGCCGCAGCTGAAGGTGGAAAGAGCTCTCTCTTCAGGAGAATTTGAGGATAGAGATGAAGGGATGCTAAGAAGCTACCAGTGTTGTCTGCATTGGCAGCCATAAAACTAACTGCAATGTATTTTAGGAATTTATGAAAGTAATAATTAATAACTGCAATGCTGTAATAGCAAGATTAGGAGGAAATGAAGAAATACCACTGAGGCAAACACAGTGTGCCCTTCAATTATATCATATTAATTTTTAACAATCCAATTCTGATTTTTGCATGTGTTTCTGTTTTCTATGTAACTCCTTGATGTTTTGCTTTTGTTTGTATATTCTTTTCTGCTCTTACCACACCAGCCTTCAAAATTCATGACACTTGTTCGTCCTTCACTTTAAGTTAGAATCATTAATGCTTACTCATATATATTACATAAATAAAGCTGTTGTGTGCCATTTTATTTAAAACCCGAAAACTCTGGCTTGAATTCAGAGAGCTGCATGTGTGTGAACTGGTGTTGTTTCCTCAGGGTTTACACTGACACACATTTACATTGGTAAAATTAATTATCTCTAGTTCTGTTCTTCTTCCCTATTTCCCAGCAGCAAAATACTATCAGCTTCAGTGCAAGCTGATTCCATCAAGCATTTCATGCTGGAACCATCAAATCTGTCTTTTATGGCACTACTACAAGAGGTGTCCTGGGTTACACAAAGACTCTGGTATCCACCTTCTCTTTCCTCTTTTCCCCAAATATGCCTACTGATTTAGACTGTGGGGAGGGACTTAGAATAAGGGTGGTACTCTATTATCCCAGGAGAAGAATGTATCCACCAGTGTGAAAAGACTGAAAGGTTGATTAACCTATATGTTTGCCTCTAAAAAGACTTTGGCCTGAATAATATAAAATTCAGGCTTAATGACACTAAAGACAGTCATTACATTAACAATAAAAGGCATTATTTTCACCCACTGTTGGCACAGAAATTGAAGTGAATGAAAACAGGAAAAATACGTTTGCGATAAAATCCTTCTTTAGACTTTATCAAGAGCTATAACCTCCCTTTATCAAGTAATGATATAAAAGGGTTGGGTAAACCAAAAATGGAAAAAAAAAAAAGTAAAAATGTACTTACCCCAAATTGCCATGAAAATTGCAAAGAAGACAGTCCCTCCATTATCAAACAAATGTGTAACCTAAACAGAAAACCAGAAAACATCAGGAACAATTATCACTGCCACATTCTGTTTTGCTCCAAAAATCCCAGAGTACAAAACTGGTGGCAGAAGCCAAAAGCGAAGCTTTCTAATAAATAGTCCTACTTGCATATTTGTTCTACCAAGGTTTGTCACACTCTGTCTTTCAGTAAGGTTGAAATCTGCTGTTCTAGACTATCACCTCATGCATCTTCAGGCACTAAGAGCTGTTCTGTCCATGTCCAGGTAGGCTAAAAATCCATCCAGAATTCCTGACATATAGTGGGTCAGATTTAACCTCAACCTTTTCTACTTTATGGTTTTTATGACCTTAAATAACTCTTCACTTTTCTTCCTCTACTTAATGTCTCCTTTGATTCCACTTCATTCTTCTCCTAAGCTGTTTTGCAATTTCTCTCCAGTTAAGAACAGCATGAATTCATTTTTATCCAGGAATTATGTTCAGCCTCTCAAATTGTTGACATAATCTCATTTTTAAAAGGCTTGTGCACTTTAACTCCAACAAACATTAAATAATTTCTACATATCACCCTCTAGAAGCCCTCATAATTCTAAACCGTGAACTTAATTTCTTCTCACGAATGCTCTTGTTTTAGTTGGATTTATTCCTTATCTTATTCTTTGTCAAAGGATTTTTTGGAGCAGAACAGCTCTTTGGCTGCAAAGTCTAAGGCTTAGGTATTGAAGATACATCTTGAAATAGAAAGTACTTATTTATGTATATTTCCTTTATATATTTACACTTACTGAAGGTAAGTATTGATTGAAAATCAGGTTTTGCATGCCTATGGATCATTCTGAACATCTGAGTGGGTGAATTTGATTCTTACAAAACTTATGAAAACAGCAGTTTACATTACAAAAATCTGCAATTTCCAATAATCAATCCATAATATGAAACTGTATTTAGGAAGCTGATATTAAGATCAATATACTTCCTGTAGAGTCAAAGTTGCCAATTTATAGCAATGTAATTTATCCAGGGATAACGGGCCTACACTTCTTCTAATGAAGAGTGCTTTAAGATGTTGATGACAATTACTAAGCCAAGCAGAGACTTCAAATTCCTATTTGAAAAAAAAAAAAAAAGCATAAATCATTATAAAATACTAGAGCAAACCAACTTATCATCAACAGGCCTATATTAAAAGAGGATCTGAAGGAGGAGGAAAAAGGAATGAAAAAGTGCTGCAAATGGCTCTGATATCTATTGTCCTAAACCACTCTTTGAAATAAGAAAAGAATGTCTTGAAATGGAATATATTTTCATTGGTGCTGACCCTGTTGCTGACTTAAGAACAAATTTTTAAGCTTTTATCATGAAAATAAACCTGCCCTTATGCCAATGGAAGGGCACAGGTAATCAGACTGACTTTTGCTGTACTGTGACCTCTTCTTAAACCTGAAGTTACTCTGGCCAACATGAACATTGCACAGGAGGTGTGCCAGGATGCTGGGGCTGACAGCCTGCCTCAGGCAGCTTACCCAACCTGCTCCTGTGGGAACAGCCTGCTGCAAGAAGAACTTATCCTGCAGATAGATTTTCATCCTTCTAGAAAAGTCTGGCATTACTGCTTCTGCCTCAGAAATCAAGAAAACTAACTAAGGAAAGCAGAAAATGTTAATAGCAACTGTGTTTCTTGCCTCTATTTTATTTCTTATTGAGTAAAATTATAATATTGTGAGAATTTATTACAAGTATATATTTTATCTGTATGAGAGATTTGGTTTCCTTTTTTTTTTGAGGTTTGGAAATAGGAATTGACCATGTGGTACTGGACATCAATTAATCCGGTATGTTCCCTGCCAGGATCATACAGCAGGATCAATTGTCAACCAAATATCTGTTTTGTTTTGGTTTTCTTTTGCTTCCATAAAGGAAAACACAAACATAATGGGTATGAGACTGAAAATGTGGGAAGTGAACAAAAGCAGCACAATAACTGATGAACATTATTGGGTTTGAGTGTAGATCTGTGTGAGGATGTGACTTTGGATATCCTGCTCAGTAAACAGTGCATCTTTCCACGAAAACACAAAATTAACCAACCAACCAACAAAACCTAAGCCAGCAGAATTAATGTTGCTAAGAGCAGAAAACAGATACTCGGCTCCTGATTTGTTTTTTCTTGGTAAAGAATGTTTGGGTGAAAGTCTTTCAGAACCACGCCCTAAATTAAGACTTGATGGTCTAAAAGGCTGAATACATAGTCTGGGATTTTGTTGATCAGAAGGCCTCTAAGCAGAGGTGACATTGTAGGACTCTGTGCTGGTCTGTCAGCATACCTGATTGATGACACACACAACTTGAGGCATTTCAAATCCACCCTGAAGCAACGCCCTGCCCCAAGGCCAAGGTGTGCTGGGTGCAGGACCCATGCAACTCACAGATCAAAGAGTCCATTTGATGTGGATGAGAATGACAGCCTGGTCATTCAGCATTTCAGGTATTACCTGCCTTTCCCTTAAATGATAAACCTCACCTCAGTGTGGCATTTTTAAATGGAAGAGGGAGGGGATGAAAGAAATGGGCAGGAACAAGAAGGATAAAGGCATCTTTTGTATTCTGTCTCTAGCTTTACAAAAAAACTTGGCAGAAAAAGCATTTGAAGTATATTACTTTTCTGGTGTTAATCTGTTCTGTCCAAAGTGCTCCTCTACAGGGAAACACGGCAGATATTTAAGAAAGAACCCCTGGCAGCAGTTTTATTAACCTGAAACATGAGCACAGGCCTTACATAAATGAGGCAGGTCCTTTGACATAAGTAGGTTTGGGGAAATGAACTTTAATCACTTAAAGGAACTCACTGTTCCTAATTAACTCAATGTTTATGTACTCCACAGTGAGCTACTTGTATGACTAAGGATTAAAATGCTTACTCCAGAATAAGTGTGCTGATGTCTGGAATAAATCATGAACAGTTTCCCTTGCCTATCAGCTCTTTGGTTATGTAGACGGGAGAAAGAGAAGAAAGTTATGACATAACCAGAGGTAAATGCTGACAAGCTCCACCTCCGGAACAAGAAAGCAGAAAATGCCATTTTCTTTTCCCAGAGAGCAGATCCTTATTTTTAAATACAGACTTATTTTTAAATACATCAGTTCCCCTTACGTATATTACTAACAGTGCTTCGGAAAGTACAAAGGACCATTTGATTTGAAATCACACTACAGTTTTCTAACGTTACAGATTGTTTTCATTCACTAATTTGGGTGCAAACACAGTGGAAGTGCTGACACATATTTAGATGTTTGCTGCTCAACTGGAGCGAGACGGTGGCAACCAGCGGGATCACAATCCCAGCTGGAAACCAGACAGTCCGTACCAAGGGGTAATGAGTGAAGGTGCCGTGAACCTTTTCTTTAGAGACACCACAGTGGGTGAAGGCATTACAGTTATAACCTTTATAAAAAGCTTCATTGAGCTTTTTTGTTGTTGGTTTTTTATTTTTCTTTGCCACTCCATTGGCCAGATGGTGATCCTATTCCTTCCCAAAGAGAGTTCTCTCTCTCCCACGCTTGGGGGAGGTTCAGAACACACAAATCCTGAAAAGAGACAATTTTTGTTTGTTTTCTGTGTTCTAATCCAAGGTTGATGGGTTTTTCAGAGCAAGAGCATTGGCAGGAAAAGCTGGGAGCTTACATCAATTTCTATAATTGCAGACATGAGAAAAGCCTGTGACTGTGGAATACGAGTGGTAACTGCTTGTCTTCCCTGGTTGTCATCTGAATTTTTCTTCAAAAGGTTTGATTTGAAAACAAATGAAGTATGGGTGGACTGCCACATTTTTTTCCATGGCAATGAATTATTCACAGTGTGACATTAAATGTGAAATGTACATGATGTAAGCAGATGATGTCAGTGTAAATATAAATAAGACAAAAAGCTGCTTCTTATTAACTGGAGATGTTAACATAACAGGATCTAAAGTGTATTAACTTCTTGTTAAACTGCAGTGGACTGCTGAAGAGGCACTTACCATCTTCTGAAAAAAGGGATTTCTGGGATGGGTTGTATAGCTTGCATAATGTTATTTCAATTAAAAAAAGCTTTTAGTTCTAGTGCACATATAAAAAAATTAGTAAAATAAAAGTTACAAAAAACCCTCATGGAGCAATTTTCTGCCATATAGGTACAGTAGTATTTAAAACCTTGAGTACAACATTTTCAGTGATATTTCAGTGATATCAGCATTATAAAACAGACAATTAAATTTGGAAATTGTAAACATTAGTAATTTTTAAAAATATCTTTACAGAGAGATTTGAAGTGTTCTGTTTCACTCAACATTGGTCCTACCTATACGAAATTTTGAAATCTAATACAAAATTCATTTTCCCGTTCAGACTGCTGCAGTTTTGTTGTAATGCCATGGAGCAGAGACCATCACATTTTATGAATACAGTCTTCTGAGGAAGGATTTACCTTATGGGGGAAAGAATTCCATAAAAAATGCCCACGCTGCTTTTCCAGCATTATGAACATACCACACATCAAAATATATTGCTCACTTGCAAACACTGCACATATACTGAGGTCCTGGTGATTATTTAAGCTTGAAGAATAGCTCCTTGTAGCAAAATATTTGATTATGTGAAATCTTTGCATTAGTTCGACAGAGCAAAGAACATCACAGGCACATTATGCTAGAGAATTCCTTGAGGAGAAGCAAAAATTCAATTACAAAGTAAGCAAGGGAAAAAAAAGTTAGCCACAGGGGAAAGCAGGAAAAAACCACACTCAAAAACATTTTATTACGGGGGACTTAAGTTGATGAAAATAATCATTTATTAATAAGGAAATGCTCACAGAATTTTAGAATAATCTTTGATCATTTCAGATCATTTCCTTATTAGAAAGATGAATTAGAAAGGCTGAAAAAACTCTCTGTAGAGGAACAACACATTTTTCAGGAATCTTTGCTGAAACAAAGGCAGCCATTACACATTTACACAATGAAAGGGGGGTCTTTAGACAAAAATTAGCTTGATAGAAGCAATTTAATAATTACCTTGGCGTATATGCAGCTTTCATTGAGCTTTTGTAGTGTGCAATTGCGCTCACACATCGGGCACATGACGGTTTCATTTGCCTCGCAGATCTCTTTGCTTTAATATGAGACAGGAAAATAAAGATTATAAAAAGGCTCCTAGCACTCTCAAAACTTTCTGAGGCTATGCCATTTGTGCTCCCTGTTTGTTGGCAGTGCCTACACCACAAAACTGGACCAACAAAATAAATCAAAAGTGAACGTTTGCCTTGAAAAGCCTAATCCCAAATCAGGAACCTGAAAACTATGGGCCCTAGGGGTGCTATGCAAGATTTTTGGACATCATGATACAATTCTCCCACTTGTGAATACTCTCCCTAATATCACAAAAAACCCACTGATTTCTGCCAGTAGCATTTCAAGTCTTTGCATTTTTATTTTCTACAGAAGAACTTATGCATAGGACTAATAAAATAAAAACCACTTTAATATCCTATTTTGGGGATCACTATCTTCAAGCCACATTCTGATGCTTAAGGATCCTAAGATTTAGGAAGAGGAATTCACTGTCTTCACTGGGACCATTCATATTCAAAGCATAGTCCATAACTAAATGTCTTGACAAAGGCAAAACAGAACTAACAGAAGTGCAAAAATGAATTTTAAAGGAAATTTTAACTGCAGTGAGTAACCTTCCCAGAGAACCTCAGCTATTGCCTTTCCCTATCCTTCAGCAATGATGACATGCCTGAAATGATCCTATGACACACTAGGGAAGCAGCAGTATAAAATGAATGCCAGGAAATCCCTACTAATTTGTTTTAATAAACATTGCACTTACACTCTCCTTCTTCTAGAAGCTGAATTTACACTTTTAACACTGTTTAGGAGATTATGCTCATTTCCAAATGAGTGGTTCCATTAAATACTGACATAACAGTAAATCTAATGAAAATATTAAATATAAATCTTCATCTTTAGTCATATTTCACATAACATCACAATCACTAATTCACTGAAACCCTAAAAATACTGTGAATCTGACAAAGAAATCATCCTGGATAGCTCTTAAGCCAGATTGAGCATTTCAGAGTTGCAGAGTACCAGAAATTTTAGTGTGTGCCACATCAGTGAATTTTACTGCTTACATTTTAAATCAAATTATTAAGCACAGAAAAACCACACTTTAATCACATGCTATAATGGTTCGGCAGTAATGCAAACTGTTGTCAAATATAAGGCCAAAATGTTCTGTACTTTGAATTTAAATTCAGATAATAAATGTTGCATTTCCTGTGTTATACGTCTTGAGTTAAAATGTTGATTTGTTTTTAATAACACATGAAGTTTCACAAAATTATACCGACAGTGATAGGTCATATGCTCTCATACTACTCTGCAAAGGCAATAACATTTGTTACACAAGTGTTTGTGGCAGGTGCTGTGTTAATTGTTATTCAATTGCAACTCAAATCTTCAGTACAAGAGAGCAAAATAAGCTTTTTTGTACTGTTCTTGCCTATGTCTCTGAGATGTGTCTACAGCACATGGTGCAAAGGCAGCTCAAGCCATGCTGTGTTCATGGCTGGCATTTCTGTTTGAGTGACAATAAAGGGACAATTTACAACAGGGAAAATTAATATCTATAAACACATCAAAATCAAACTCTTTCAAACCACCAGATTTATTTTTATGTGGACTAATCGACTTGACACGCAACTCGGAATAAAGAAAGGAAATAGACATGGCACATAATTTGTTGAGAGAACCCAAATGAAGGGACTGTTATAGGGCTATTTAAGCCCTTCCATTTGACTACCACTTTGCATTCCCTCCAAATCAGCTCAGGGAGGGCACTTGGAACAAAATCTATTTAAAAGTGTACAAAACAACAAATACAATTTCATGTTCTGCATGTTTGTTTCTGCATGTCTGAGTCCTGTTAATATAATCCAAATACCCTGGAAGTTACTATGGAGTTTCTTCAACAGAGATTCTCTGGATATTTCTCTTGGTTACCTTCTTCTCATAATGGTATCCTGCAATGAGCTGCCAGCAGTGTAATCTCAGTACCCTAGAGGACTCCAGTGCTGGCTTATGGCAACCACAGCATTACTGAGCTTGATTCGAAACTCATGCAAGACAAAGAACATTTCAGTAACGCTGCCCAAACAAACCAGATCTTAGGTGTGACAATATCCTGCATCATCCTTGAATTACTGCTGCACAAAACCTATGGCTGGCATGGCAAGCAATGTTCAGTTCTGTGGCAATATACACTTGTTTATTTGCTTATTCCTTCTCTGCTGAAACTGTGCTGGATGTTTGGAAGAAGAAGAAATGGCTGTTTCCTGCCTGAAGCCACTAGGGGGGGGGTTGATGGCAGCTCCCTGCACCTGAGAGGTGAAGGCACATCACTGAGGAAATCATCCTTCTGCAAAACTGATCAGTTGCTAAGTTCAGATTTTGTGCTACACGAGACAGACAAATTGGGCTTTTGGACAGAATTTATCATACTTCAAATCACCACTTCCTAATGTCCACAGATTCCACATAACTGGTGTAATAAGCCTGTTTCACACAAAATAGTGTTCACCAAATAATACTGAATCTGGGGCAACGTGCCAGTTCTGACATGGCCATAATGCTCTAGCACTACTGTTAAATTCTTAATTGCCACTGGGTTTCCTGTGTCTAGATTTTTTTCAGAATAACATACCCAACTCTGTCTCTTCCTGATCGCTGCTGAGCACTGCACCTGCACATTGCAGTAGCTGCAGTGCTTAAAATCAAGTGACAGATTTTAAAACTCCTACCGTTTTTTTATCTAGAAATTTTCTTTAAATGACTGCAGAAACACTAGACAAATGATCTCACAGTCCCAGACTCTGGCAAGAATAAGAAGAGGTGTGCAGCCTGTCTGCCTGCTGATGCATGTCTCCTGTCTGCTCTAGGTAGGAGGTTTCTGTCTAATCCTCACTAACACCTTCCAGGCTAAGTAAACAAATATGGCAAGGAGTAGCATCTGTTATCAGTGGCCTTTCGAATTGCCTAAGTACACAAGGTGGTACAGAAAACATCTACAAACATTTTATCAGACTTTAGTTAAAATCTGTTCGTGAATCACAATCTGTTCTTACTAACCTGGTCAGAGCAGTGCCCTGACGTGACAGTACTGTGTCCCAACTGCACAGATTCACGTGATCAAATACAGACAGGACCTTCTGGCCAGAATTACCACATCCAGATTACAGATGTGGGGCTGCCACAGAGCACACAGCAAGGCCTTCTGCAATAACCCACCCCTGACAGTATTTTGAAATGAACACTGGCTAACGACAGCTCTAACAAATATATACTCACCTCCCCTTGTAGGCATTTAGGGTTTACATGGTGGATTACCTAACTTTCAGACTCTTGTTTCTGGAATAGAGCCTGCAGACCCTGATGGGCTCCCTGGCACTCTACACAGCATAGCATGACACTGAGGTACCTCAGGATGGGACTCAATACAACCAGCCCCCACGGGGACAAACTCAGGTCTGCATGTTCTGTCTGCAGCTACTCAGCAGCAGCTAAGGGAAAAAACTGAGGGCAGGAAACCTTGGAAGACAGCCTACATACCTCTGTGCCCATGGGATTTATATCCTGCAACCTTCAGCAAGGAAAATAACTGCATCTCTCTGTTGCATCTTCAGGTGTTCTTGGGAGAAGTGCATGGCAAACAGGAGGTGACTGTCCTGCTCTACTCTGAGCTGGTGCATCCTCACCTTGAGTACAGTGTGCAGTTTTGGGAGCCACAATATAAGAAAGATGCAAAGCTATTAGAGAGTGTCCAAAGGAGTGCTACAAAGATGGTGAAGGGTCAGGAGGGGAAGCTGTGGCTGAGGTAACTTGGTTTGTTCAGCCTGGAGAAGAGGAGACTGAGGGAAGACCTCATTGCAGTCTACAGCTTCCTCTTCTCTCTAACCAGAGGGAATGGCCTGAAGTTGTGTCAGGGGAGGTTTAGGTTGGATATTAGAAGAAGGTTCTTCCCCCAGAGGGTGGTTGGGCACTGAACAGGCTCCCCAGGGTAGTGTCACAGCACCAAGCCCTGACAGAGTACGAGAAGATTTTGGACAATGCTCTCAGACACACGGTGTGGTTCTCGGGGCCGTCCTATGCAGGGGCAAGAGCTGGACTTTGATGATTCTTGTGGGACCCTTCCACCTCAGGGTAGTCTATGATTTTATGATATGTAAGCATACAATAGCTTTTAGTTTGAAAGAATGGAATTATTAGAAATTTTGTTCGTTTTCTCAAGGAGTTGTCAATGTCACACCTTTCTCTTCTCCAAGGAGTGCCTGAAATAGTAAGCTATACCTTGATAATAGTAGATTATGGCCCCTTGTTCCCTTCATTGAAACTGTGTCACTGTACATGTAACAAATACAAGATTTTCAGTTCAACAGCTCTAGTCCCTGTGCTCTAAGAACAGGCTGATTCTTGACTTTATGTCCCTTGTATTTTGTGGATATTTATGGTGAAAAACAATCCTAATACAGAGAACAACAGCTTAAAGATAGCACACTTTCCCGTCTGATACATTTATTGCATTTAACTGTATTTAATGCAGTTTGAATTTGTACAGTTTCTCATGAGTTTGCTGTAAAAAGCAAGACTAAAAAAAGGCATGCATTACAACACTCCAGAATACAACTCACTGTGACAGTGAAATAGCAGTTAAAGAAAATTCCATAAAGAAAACCTTTTATAGTCTTGCTCAAAGCCCAAGAAACAACACTTTCTGTGAAATCTGACTCCAAGTACACTTACAGCCTAAGCTCCCAAACTGCTTGGAGGAAAAGCTGCAATTGTAAGAGGACTGACAGTGATGTTTCTGGTAACATCTAACAGAAAGCTTTGCAATGAGGGTGCATCCTCTGAAACAGTTCATAAAAATACATCAGCATGCTCATCACAACTTCTAAATTGACATAAACCCTTCTCAGAGCAAAATCACAACAGTGGGAAACTTGAAAACTTGGTTCATTTCACGTGGCTGTAATCTCCCTGAAGCTGAGTCTCCTGATTTCAAGTTACATTGACAAAGTAAGAATTTTATTAAGACTCCAAGTTTACCACTCTTAATACAGGGAGGAAAAAAAAAAAGGCATGGGCAAAAGTAAGTTGAAGTTTGGCAACTGTACTACAGTCTGGAAGTTATAGGCAATACGGAGGTAATGAGGGAATATATCTTCGTTTTCATCCTTCAATTAGATCAAGAACTATTGCAGGATCTGCAACGGTAGAACTGGTCATTAAAGACAGGTTGGTCTGTTTTTCCTTACAGACAGAAGGACTCACTGTGGATGCAGCAGTTAAGAACAGCTGCTGTCGATGTTATGCACCCAGCTTGATGCAAAACACATATGCAAAGTGTATACACTTGACTCAAGTGCATAATGTTCTATTTGGTTATTTTTACATGATTACCATATCTGGAAAACACTTAAAAGTATAACAATCTCAGTTGTGCCAGACTGTTCTTATTTTTCAACAGGCTATTACATGTTATTATTTAGGATCTTACCTTACTTGGCTGGAATCCATTGTAAATAACCCATAGAGGAAAACAAAGAGCCCAACCAGGGCAGCAGGAATAAGCATTCCAGTATACCATCCCAGCCAGGCAAAATACAGCCCAATTTTTTCACCAAAATATCGCCTACATGAAAAGGAAACAATATGCATTGTTTAAAGTTAAAAGTTATGGTGACTTCTGTCTATCTCTATTATCACAGCAGCAGAATAATTCTAACAAGGAACTACCATCACAGGTTTATGGAAAAATTGTCAGTTTACCAAAAGGTGGGGTTTTTTTCAGGCTATAACAACATTTTAGTGACATTAATTTCAGACTGAGGAGAACATACAAGGATATAACTAAAGTGCCTCTGTGTTTTTATGCCCTTGCAATGCCTAAGTAGATGTACTAGTATCAACATTATTAGTTTAGTTAGCTTTTAAGTAAGAGTGGGGGGTGGGGAGAGAGAGAGATGTACACAGACACAAAAAGTTCAGGAAAGGAATAGAGTAAGTTGGTATGATCTAAGTATTCCATTATAAAAAGCATTTATGATAGGTAATCATGTAATATGACGTATTTCAAACTATTATTATTGAAAACAATGGTCTGAAAACACAAGCTCAAGACTGAGGCTTAATTCCTCAAAACTTGGGTATCAGGTGCTAGAACAGATGAAGTAGCAGTGACCAGAAAGTCAATCAAGGATGATACAGCACAGAATTGTCCCATGGCACATGCTTATCTCCACAGATAATTGGTTATGACTGTCAGATCAGGAATAAAAACTGACAGCAAGGAAAATGAATTATTGGTATTCAGTGTCAGAGGAGGAAAGCAGGAAATTCAAGTATCACCATTATGAAGCTTCAATTATATATATATTTCTCTACTTTACATTTGGCAACCTATTACATTAATTCTAAGACACATGAACAGAAGTTTACTTAAACCCAGAGGGAAAAGGTTATAATTGAGTCGTGTTTTAAGTTCACTGCATCTGGTAACTCTGCCTGTCCACGTGAATTACAGTCTGCTCTCAGAGGTGCTCTGATGAGGGGCAGGTGTCTCTGATCAGCAGACCACATCCCAGGTTTGTATGTTAAGTTTCACACTGCAAACTCTGGAGCAGCTGGAACTACAGGTCTTTTATGCAGATTCATTTGAAATTAACAGCCCTACACAAAAGACCACCCAAAAGAAGCAACTTAGAGAATCCCAGTCTTGTCTGATAATAGCTAAATGTTACCGGAAAGCACCAGGAATTTAGGAGTATAGCTAGCACACTGTTGCCAGGCAGTTTATATCACAGAAACTCTTCAAAGTACTAATACCTGATTAAATCAAGAGGTTGGTATTTGTACCACATTCCCCACCGTGC
>JAWWES010000168.1:201385-216443 GCA_035583135.1 Lophotriccus pileatus
TAAATCCATAATGCCCTTGATCCCATTTGTCTGTGTTAGTAACAAAGGTGCAGTACATTATCTTCTTACTTATAAATCCATCCATGTCATTAACTAAACAAGTCCAACAGACTTATGGCCTCATGTATAGTCAACTGAAATAAAAAAGAATCTTTACACTGAAGTCTTTTGCCTGATGTCTGTTAATCCCCTTCACACAAGACAGTTTGTCTATGGACACAATTCTGGAAGAGGAGAAAGCCAATTAGCCTATTTTTCATACAGTTCCATGATGCTGCCTCATTAAAAATTCACCACATTCACTTAATTCAGTTTTTTTAGATGTTCGCAGGAGAGCAGCTTGAAAAGGTTCACGAAGACGATGATATCCACTGATCAGTTTATTTTGCAAAACCCATCCAAGTGCCAAAGTATCAACCAAAGCACTGTCTGCACCTATTTGGTGATCAAAGTTCAGGCACTAATATTCCTTTTCCTAGGTTTTTTTGACTGCCCCTCCCCACCTGCCCCCAGAAGGATAAAATTTAAAATTTTAGATCCTCAAGCACCAACAAACTGTATTTTGGAGGCACACAGGCCATTTTGTAAAATGCACCTCTAACTGACCCTGATTTCTCTTCATGAACCTAACACATAAAGCTGATTTTTATATAAAGCAATTCTTAGGACTGATTTCAGGGGTTCATTTATAAATACCGTTTCCTTTCTTACCTGTACTGAACAACCTAATCAGTTACATTTCTGTAAATACAGAATAACTTCACAGATTTCAGTTATTCAAAAGTGGGATTGACTCAATTAACAAGGACAAATTAATGAATCAAGTTAGCAAAGGGCTACTATTTAAATATTTTTTTTCTCTTCAAAGAGCATAGCTGTAGTCAGAAGAGACAAAACATCCATGACAAAATTTATTACAATTTTCAGCTGATAAGAATCAGTCTATCTTTTCCTCAATTGCTGAGCTGTCCATGTATCTTTTCAGGTTAAAACCAAGGAATGTGAATGAAAAATAGTGCACCCCTCACCATGAAAAAGAATTACTGCTGCCATATATAAACATGCAATATTATCAGCATGTGTAAGCAATTAGTAAAAAATAGAGCAGGATATTAAAAAAAATTGAAGGAAATTGTAACAGTAAAATCTTCTGGTATCTGTGCTTGCTCACCCAATGAAACCAATGACACCTGGAGAGTGCAGTAGCTTCTGCTGGAACTTACTGAGACACACAATTTTCTTATATACTCTTCACGCCAAACTTTTTGTCTGTGCCATGGTTTTGGAACATTTGGCTTGGAAGAAGTATCAATTTCGCTATTTCCAGTAGATACCTCTTTAGGAGACCTTGAGAAGCCTCTCATCTATCATATAATTTGAAGAAAAATCAATGCTAAAACATGTGAGAGGTGAGCAGAAAGAGCTTTTTGAAAGCATATCTCTTTCATTCTGCGTGAAGATGCAATTTCTAGTTTGATGCTTCATCATCTGTGAGCAAAAAGATCTTTCACAGCAGCTGTGCAAGATGCAGCAATATCTGTGTGTCTGCACAGGTAAAGCAGATGGCCAGAGAATTTCAAAATTACTGGAGTTTGGAACATGCAAGTTACTACTCACGTGCGTATTTACAGATTCAATTTGCAGTTTCAAGAACAGGATTATTCTAAGAATAATTCCTACTTTCTGTGACTTAATTACAGTATCAGAATGACAGTAATTCAGGTACAAATATCAAATACGGCTACTGGCTGCATTTGTTTTTTTTTTTTTCTCCCCTCAGATTGGAACCCTTTTTATAAGCATAAATCTACAGCAAATATACAAAAATACCCCAAAACAAGAACAACAACAGAACTGCAGCCACAACAATATTGAATAGCATGACTACACAAGAATAATAACTGAATAATAACAACCTGAAAGGAATTTCAAATACAGACTTCCAAGTGATTGTATTATGAAGGATTGCTATGGGAAAAGAACACACAATGTATGACACTTCTCTGTCTTTAGTCCCTATTTACTGTTAGTCTGAAAGGTGAGACAGTATCAGGAAATTTATGGTAGCACACATTTCTTTAGTCACATTTAATCTTCTCTTTCAAAAAAACTGGCAGCTCAGGGTACGTATGGTCTTTCCACACTTAAAACACTACAAGTGTAATTGAATAATCATTGATTTTCATTATTTCAGTTCAGACAACAACTTACCTAAAAATGGATCACCGTATTCTGTATTAGACAACTTAAGCAAGTTGTTTTCCAAAGTCTCCACCACTTTAGCTGTAATAAATGCAATATTCATATCAGCATTCGCATGTATTTTGTAAGTAAAAGATATACTTTTTAAAGCTGTCTTAAAACTTTACACTGAAATTTTGAAGAGCACTTTCCATGGGTAGAAAAAATTAACAAGATCACTTTAATGAAGAATTCCACTCTATGCCTGAGAGAAGTTTATCTTGGTAAAATAAATTTCTAGAGTAATAATTAGAGCCTTGTGTCTATCAACATTAAGGAAAGACTTATCAAAATCTAGGAGGAAAAGCCAGATAAAGGTTCACACACTGCTGGGCAAGAGTGGATGGCAATAGCTGGCAACAGGCAACACACAGTGATTGAGACCTCCAACTGGACTAGTTTCTTTGATAAGGTAGATTTATCTATTAAATCCGAAATCCTAAAATAAAAGTAGTTCCTTATTCCAGCACAAACTAAAATTCAGAGAGATTTTCTGCCTTTGCTCTCATTTTCTCCAAACCACTCTTCCCTGATAGTGCTATTCATGAATAAATGCATTTGTTCCTACATGTTCATACTCAAAGACAGTTTTTGCCAAAAGCCTAGAATTTATTTTTTCAGACTACAGAAACCTTCATGCTCTTCCCCAGCACACCTGAGCACTTTCTTGTCTTGTTTTCAGTGAGAAGGAAATAATATCATAACTGAGAAAAACAGAATAGAAATAAGTTTAAGCCTCACTTCGGACATTATAAGGATTCACTCAAGAACCTGGTACTGTGATATGTGTAGGTGCTTTGTGCAAAAACAATTAACTGTAGATATCTAAACAAATCAAAGCTTATCAGTGTTGGAACAAGCTCCTGAGGGAAGAAAAACCTCCTACCTCGTTCTGACACTACATCCACCGTGGCTGTCGATGTCCCTGCACTCAGAGGCTGGGGCTGAACACGATTTGGCTGCAGGAATGAAGAATGCTTGCTCAGGCTCTGAGGATGTGTTTGGCTCTGGACAAGGCATGGCATAGATCTTCTAGAAGGTTTTAATGGATGGTCTTTCACTGTTTCACTCTTGCTTGTATTCATACCTGAAAAAAAGCCAGAAGAAAAATAAAATAAGCTCTACCATATTAGGCCACCACAAAGAGAGACAGCTAATCATGAAACCACTTAATAAGCAACCCTCCCACTAAACAAAAATGTTTGTCCCACTATAAGGTTTGAAGAGAGTTTAAAAAACAAACAAACAAACAACAAAAAAAAGCAAAACTAAAATACAGATGCCAAAGGTATGCCATTTTGTAAAATATTTACACTTTCCTTTCAAAGCTACAAAAATTTTCCTTTCACCATTATGGAAACATATTAATGCTCTTAATACTTTTACCTATTGGGTAACCTTTGTGAACAAAACATTGTAGAAGCACTAACAAAAGTGGCAAAAAACCCCAACGTTTCAAAGTCAGGTGGAACAAAACAGTTGGCACAACAATTTGTGAACAGTCCAACTCTTAAGAGGTGTTTCTGAGACACAAAGAAATTAAGTAGCTTTCCTAAGTGAAAGGGAGAGGCAAGGGTGAGAAGCAACCTGAGGTAAAGATAGTTAAGTATGGGAAAAAAAGGAAAACCCCAAACAAACCATGATGGAGCCACACTCACTACCTCCCACAAGCAGAGCAATGCCCCCTGAGAAATGTCTACCTTCTCACTGCTCAGATTTTCCTGCTGAGTGTTATTCTGTGTGGCATGAGCCATCCCCTGGTCCGCTGGGGCCAGCAGTCCCAGCTGTGTGTGTGTCCCCAGCCTGCTCACTGCAGAGCAGAGCTGGCAGAGAGAGAGGGCCGTGATGCTGCACAAGCACTCCTCAGCAACAGCCAAAACTCCGGGGTGTTAGCAACACTGTTTTAGTCACAGATCCAAAACACAGAACCACACGGGCTGCTACGAAGAAAACTAACTCCCTCCCAGGCAGATCCGGTGAATACATTCCGAAGTTAACGTCAGAAACCTTTGCTACTCCTTTGTCCAAATGCCTCAGGTTATTCCATCAAGAATTAATGCACTGTGACCTCTGAGAGCCTGCTGCCTTTCCTGTCAAAGGGAATGCTGTGGAAAGACACTACAGAAGAAAAAAAATATAGCCTGCAAAACATCTGGGATATCTTGATGAACAAGGATATACACATAGATTAGGATTAGAAATACATTAATATTCCCCTCTACCAAAAATTAAGGGTGGAGGAAAAACACTCACAAAAGTATCTATTGGTTTCAACGCCAAGGAAAATTAACCACATGGGATTTGCTGGGAAGCATGCTAAAGCCTCCTGTCTGTACAGGATCAGGGGATCTTTTGTGATTGCTGCACACAAAGATCCTCAGAAGAGTAATGCAGATAGTCTGTTCTACTACACTACTTCTCTGCTTGACAGTACAGTTTACATTACACGTTCTTATTAATCTTAGTCTCTTAGCGATATATTTTACCTCTCTCGACTGTGATACAAAGAACAATCTGAACACTTCTCCTGCTTGGAGTGCCACGACCCTTCAAGGAATTTTCCCCATGAAAATCTGTGCAACTCTGCAAGTCTCTTTCTTATCTAACCTTAAAGCAAGTGTTGACTCTGGCAGTCACACTCTCACCACCCGAGCTGGGACCGAGGCAGCTCCAGCGAGCCGAGGGGTGCCCCGCTGCACTTCCCACGCGCACCACACTCACAGTCACGCAAGGTTTCCCTACCGGATCCACAGCAGGTTTCCCACAGCAGAATCTCAGACGTCTGGATCCTTCAAATAATTTAACACGTTGCAGCAACAGAATAACAGATGGAGCCGGGTGCCCCTCGAGCAGAGGAAACCCCAGGTCCCCGTGAGCTTTATCATGCACAGGGTCGGCAGCTCACGGCCGGGCTCCTGCCACCCCGGACCTCAACCTGCAGCTGCACACCGAGCTACCCGCACTAAAAGTGTTCTTCAGCATCAGAGCCTACATAGAAAGTCCTCTGATTAGCAGGAAAGCCCCCGCATTTAACTATAATAGCTACGATCACCTAGAAACTTCCCCCGAGCTCACAGAACGTGCTTTGTTCCGAGGGTTTTCTCTCACCCAGAACTCCATGAGCAGACCGAGGACAGCTCCTCGGCAGCACAGCACGCTGTTCTTGGTCAGATTAAGCATTTAGTAGGACATTAAGGTAAACAGAGGTAAGCATCTGTTGCCACAGGTTTTTAAAAAGGTACCTTAGTGAAAGGGATGCTATGTGCCAGCAGAGCTCGCAGGGGCAACTGGCTGGAGCACTGATAATGTTCAGAGCAGAGCAAGGCCAACAACATGTCTGTTGTGCTACTCCCGAGGTTTGTAGGAAGTCTCCTTTGCAGTTCTTCCTAAAGGGATGTGTTTATTAGACAAAAATCTACAGTAGTTAGACACGGTAATGGGTAATATGGATTAATATATAAAGAGATATACTTCGTAATTGTTCTGGATGGCTTTAACAATCATTTTTTTAAGCAGTGATAGGCTGTAAATAACTATGGACCCTACTGCATACGTATTTCATGTTGCCAAAAAGGAATGCTTCTTGCATCTGTACTGGAGTCACTGTGTGTAGCAAGATGAATCACTATTACCTAAGAAATTTACAGTAATGGAAATAACACACTGTCATTCAATTTTAACCACACTTTAAGTGATATGTGGAGAAAAAAAGAACATAATTTTTTTGATGAGGCACTGTCCCAATTCAAAAGAAAATCATTCCCTTTTGTTCTCTCTGTGTATTCCCCTGGGTCATTTCAAACAGATTACTTAATACCACGCTGCTTCTGCTTGAAGAACGTGAGTCACAGCAAAGTAACCTCAGAGCAGATTCACTGTTAGGTAGCGGTATGACCTTCACCACTAAAATTTAACAAGTTAATTCATTCTCTGCTGCTGTGTCAGAGTACTGCTTTACGATATGCTAGTTTTGGGGGCATTTGCTGTTGCATGCCAGTGCTTACCCAGCTCTGGCACACTTGTGGCTGACACACAGCTTGTGGCTGACATCATCAACTGGGTCACTAAATTGATTTACTGAAATTATTTTTATTCCTTCCTCACCTCACCACAGGGGTGTTTTCTAGACTGTATCTTTCCAAATAGAACTTTACTCCACAGACCTTGCTTGTTCAGGCATATTTGGATGTGCAAGAATAGACGTGTATACACTTAGCAAAATAAAAGGGGAAAAAAAGAATATACTTGTTTTTAGAACCGTATTTTTTGGTTCTTTCCCTGCAAAATATTCCTCTGGCAGTTAGAATGAGCATGGAAACTATTATAGCACGAATATAGAAATTTCTCATAATGGCGAAAAGGGTCATTAAAGTTTATGCTTTAATCAGATCCTGCCTATTTTATTTTATCACTTCTGCCTTGGAAGGTCTCTTTCCAAGGGGATGCTGGGGATTCCTGTTATTGAGGCAAATCCCTACATGGCTCAAAGCCAGAACAGACAGCTGTACTACATCTCATAGCTTCCTGGTAGAGCAGGCAGGAAAGATGGAGCTAGAATATGAAGAGCTTTTCTCATTGTTAAATTGTTATGCACAATTTAAAGCACACTCAACATTATGCCAATCTAGAAGGACTCTTTATGAAGCCAGCTCTTGGAGGTCTCCACATTTTGGCCATGAGAAACATAAAGGAAAAAATTTTCCAAGCCTTATTCTGTGAAATACAGCTGGAGGATCATTTCAGTACTGATAAGGAAAAAAAAAGCCTTTTATTTGCTCCTAACTTTAGGTGAAAAAACTGCATGCTAACCCAATGGTGGAAGTGAGGCTGGTCCAGTGCTACTCTCAAAAAGGACAGCCCAGCACCTCCTCCCCATTTAGCATAAAAAAGGAGCAGCTAGTACATAAGTCAATAGGTAGATCACCAGTCCTGGCTCCAGTGCCAGTCCAAGTGCAGGGGTGTCCAGAGTCCTGGGGGCACTTCCCAGGCTTTGTGGAGGTATCTTTTTATAGATGAGTTTTCTGCACCCTGGAGCTAAATTTCTTGCTTTCTATGCAAATTAGTTATAATGCACAGTTCATTCTTCTATGAAGAATTTGAACTTCTATGAAGCTCATTTTTGGAAAGGGGTCTGAGGGCTTCAGGGGTCTTTGCTGGTCTTAATCCTCCCCTACTGAGTCAATCATTGGTCAACCCCCTTCTTGCATTTTTACTGTACTGTGTTGTCCTTATCTCCAAGGCCAAGAACAAGGACATTTGTGCCAGAAATATCCTAACTCTGCATGGCCCCCTTCACCAGCTACATCCTGTTCTTTCTCACAGCTTGTTCTGACCAACAATCCTTGGCTCCACGACCATTTGTCTATTGGTATTTGAGACATACACACTAGCTCCTTCTATTCTGGGTTTCTACACTCATGTCATCATAAGTGTGATTGAAAAACATACTTTCTTAATTGTAAAAAAACTTGAGTGAAGCCTTTGCCTTCACATACATCACTACCTAAAATAAAATGTCATTCATAAAACACACTGAATAGACTGAGAACCTGATAAATATCAAATGTTTCTGTCAATGGCATCATAACAATCAGAATCTTTAAGCACGTAAATTATGAAGAAAAACTTGCAACATTTTCCATGACATTTAGGTTAAATGTGAAAACATTTTCACAGTGCCAAGTGTGAAAGCTCGGTTGGGAAGACCATTTAGTTTTCAATACTCAGTGGATGTGACAAATACTGTTAAACAATGAGCTCTCTCTGATTGGCAGCTGCATTCTACAGAAAATCCTTAATATAGGATAATTACTCTATTAAATTCTGAAAAACTTTTACTGAGAGATACTTAATAATGGATAATAACTTATTTCAGTAACAGATTTTTTTTTTTATCTATTTGTAAGACCTGAACACATACAAAGGGTATTCAGTTTCACATTAGACCTGTATTTGAGTAAGTCATCCATACTTTCCTTTCTTATAAAAAACATAGAATCAAACTGGATAACCTCTATCTTCATTTTATATTCCTACGGGGGGGGAAAAAAACACCACACCATCAAGAATTGTAATTATATTAACACTCTTTAAAAGTCTTACTATAGCTGGGAAAAATTAATCAAACCTTTTCTTGAGAAGAAAAAGAAAACACGAGATACCCACTAAATATGGCTGAATACAGTCTACAAGGATGAACCCTGTTTCTCTTCAACACTAACAGTATACCATGAAAGCTTCTGATTTCAAATTTTCCAAGTGTATTTGTCAGATCAATTTAACTGCCTTTTACATTATGAAGTATACAGGTCAACACAGAATCATACAATCAATTCAGCTGGAAAAGACCTTTAAAACCATCAAATGCAACCACAGATCATCAAGTTCAATATTATTCCTATTAAAAGTTTTAGCTCAGCCACTTGGATGAGTACAACTCCCAGGCTGGCCAATAATTACATCCTGAATGACAGTTAAGTCATCATGATGGTATTTTTCAGTATCAGCCCACTACACAAATAACATTGATTTATAAAGGTGAGGCTTAATGTTATAATCAATCATGCCTTTAAAGATTGCTTCTATTAAGTAACATCATTTCACTTCAACCTTTTGCAGTTTTAAGAATTGTGAAAAGAAGAACATACACAATTAAGTTAATTGCAAATGCCTACACTTGTGCTAGCTTTTTGCTTTCCTCTCAAGATAGATATGTGAGAAACAACCTTCAATCCAGAATTAGAGCTGAGGAAAGACAAAGGAACTGAGGAAATTATCTGGAAGTTCTCCAAGAAAACACAGACACACAGAGAGACACACACAACAAGACTTAAAAAAAAAAAATAGTTAATTCAATTAATAAAATTGTTAATAAATAAGTTAAAATCAATTAGGAATTTAAACATTGCAACCTGGTATAACAGTTTTCAGAGATGGTGAATTTTTTTCCCCACAGCTCTTGTAAACAGTATGTAACATTTTGTGCTAGCTTCAGTTTCTAATTCTTATTTTATAGTACCTTATCTATCAGATCAAGAGAAAGCTATTACTGTACTTAAATAGTCCATAGATTTTTATACCAGATCTCCTCTTTTTTTTTTTTTTATTTATTTTTACGATGAGCTATTCAGAAAGGACTTCAGCATAGCATTAGAAGGAAGGTTTAATGGAACCCTATCAATATTTCAACTTTTTTTTCTCTGACTTGACAATAGAACAGCACTCAACATTCCACAAGCACTGTAGCAGCCACAAAGCCAGGAGATCAGAAGTCCCATTAGCTGTTTTGGCTATAGGCCTTTCATGGACAGTTATTTAATTTACAAACAGCTGCCCTTTGCAAAAATAAAAATCCCTGAGACATTGTTTCCCAAGAGAAGTCCCAACTTCTGTGCTGAAATGCCTGTTGTTGGCCAGCACTCAATCAGTAAGATATTCAGTACTCAGGACCTCTACACTCCAGTGCAATGATGATTTCACTTTTCCTTCCAGGTCACTGCTAAAAATACCAGCTGGAGTTATAAAAGTGATCCCTAGAGAACTCCACTGGAAAGGAAAAGAAAACTCACCAGTAACCATTTTCCTATTTTTAAGTTTTCTATTTGTGTTTGGGTTGGCATTTGACATCCCCATTAATTTGGAACTCTTATTTGCTCTCCAGAGACATCACCTTCACCCAGGCATTTCCAGTTGCGCCAGGGGAAACAAACCAATAGTGCAAAAAAATCCAAGGATTTAAAGAACGTTCAAGACATTCCTTTCACTTAAATACTACAGTGCTTTTACAGAGAATGAGAAATAACATTACTTCCAAAATTTACCTCTCACACTCCAGCCAGTGAAATTAAGTCCTATTTCCTTGTAGAAGCAGCAGGAAATTCAACTGCCAGAATTAAAGAATCACTTGGAAGCTACTCAAACCTCTCCTTCTAAATACAGCATGAGGCTGGCCTTGCTCTCATATGGTATCTATGTGTCTATTATGTCCTGTAATGATCAGCTGTAAAATTAAAGTGAAGTCTAACCCTTTAAAAACTCTTACCTTGATAGAAAACTCTTACCTTGATAGAAATTACATAATTAACTGACAGGATGAGAGAAATAAAATTAGGAAGCATAAACAGGTTTTCACTGACATAGCAAGACAGAGATGTTTAATATTTCCTTACCTCTGTCTTCTTACCTCTGAGGGCAGACTAAGGGGGTCCCAGTGTCCTAACCTGGAGGACCATGGCCATGAGAATGATCAACTCCCAGTTGACCCTGAACTTGTGTGGGATCTGCTGCTCCAGATGTATCCCTATATATGTATGGGGGCTGATGGGATTCATCTGAGAATGCTCAGGGCCAGCTGATGGCATTTCGAGGCCTCTCTCAATGATTTCTGAATGCTCTTGGGCATCTGGAGAGGTCCCAGTTGACTGAAATGTTGTCTCAGTTTTCAAGAAGGGCACAAAGGATGTCCCTGGAAACTACAGGGCTGTCAATCTCACTGCAGTGACTCGTAAAATTACGGAGATTATTCAGGGAGCTAATGAAAAAACCTGAAGGACGACGCAGTCATCAGTCACAGCCAGCATAGCTTCTCGTGAGGGCAAAGTCCTGTTTACCACACTGATTTCCTTTCATGATAAAGTAACCCAACTAATTGATCAAGGGAAGCCAGCTGATGTAATCTCTCTGTATTTCAGTGAAGCTTTCAATATTGTCTCTCATGATGTCCAGAGTACAGCTGGATAAACACGTGTCCTGGGTCACACAAAAATTCTGGTATCCACCTTTCTGGTTTTTCTCCAAATACACCTTTTTGGCCCTTTGGTGTTTTGCTTTCTTTAAAGAGACAGTGATTACTGACTCAAACATTAGACCATCTGTAGTGACCAGCTGTAAGAGACTGGACTATTGGTGCTGATGGCTGTTGGTGTGCCTTTCTAACAACGCGCAGGAGCACACCCCACACCTCACAAGCTGGATGTTAAACAAGATAAGGAGACAGGCAAACCCCAGAGGGAAATCTATTTTGGGATTTAGGGGGGAAATAAAGACATTTATCTCATGAAATGTCTAAGCACTCCTATTACACCTTATGCACACAGAACTAGGAAAACATGAAGGTCCTATTACACTGGGGTTATGTCTTGTCCCCAAGAGCTTTTAGGTTTTTAGGCCCCTATATGACATGGACTGCATATGACATTAAGAACTGTTAGTAATCCCACCCAACACCTACTGCATTACCTACTTTGGAGTCATTATGAATCAGCCAATTTTTGAAAACAGCAGTTTTCACGTCCTCACCTTTTCCTGCTTCATTCAATTTTCTTGATTATTTAATACAGGCCACAATTCTTTCTGTATATCTGATTGAGAACTGCTTTAAGACTTTATTTTCTCAACATCTACAGAAGGAAATTACTTTTAAGAAAACAGATTTTAGTTTACAGATTTTGAAAAGCATCAAAATGGAAAGGAAAATGCCTTTTTTTTCCCCTACAAAAACTGTAATCAAGTTAATTCCAAGATGTTGTTTTTAGTACCGCATCAGTAAGGAAAGACTCATATCAAATTTAAAATGTTAAATACTGTTCATCTGGTACAAAACATGAGACTGTCTCATGATCACTCTTACTAATAAAATTATACACTTTACTGAAAAAGGTGGGAGAAACACCATTTTAAAGTAAGGAATAGTTCACACAAGCAGAGTGAATATTTTTGCCACAGGGGTCTTCTTACCCTTAAAAGCACAGTTAAGAAATAGCTTTTAAATATGGATTACATTCTGAAGCTTTATGCAATACCTTTTATAAAATATATCTCCATGAATACTTGGCCTTAGATAAAATAAAGTCTAATTTTAACAGAATGCACTTGGTGCCTGGCTAATCAATAATACTTGCACGCAAATAAAGCAAAATATTTTTGTCCTTAATTGAACATGGGAATTAGAAGGCTTCAGAAGGCTGCTGACTAGTCTGGAAAATCTCCAAAGCTGTTGTAAACATATCTGCCGGAAAACATTAGAAAACCAACAAAACATTCTATGTTCTCCCCCAAAACCCAACAATTTATTAAATCTCTGGAAGGCTGCATGACCTCATCAAAGCAGCCTATTCCCCAGGCCTCATTCTTGGAATTCTTCAGAAAATGCTTTCTCACAGCAGCCTCAGGAGACTGGCACTGGTAAAATTGAGTTGATTTAGCAGCAACATAATGAGGTTATGGAAAAGGAAGACAGTGCAATATTGCCTTTTAATAGAGCAAGATAGGGCTTAAATGCACCAAGCATAAAATAAATAGGCATCAAGGGTTTTGATCTAGGCTATAATATTTATTTGCTAGTCAAACAAAAGAAGAAACAACTGGAGTGAACAGCCCAAGGAGGCATAAAACTCAAGATGTTGGGGGCCTTCTTTCATTTGTAGATCCAAGTGTCTCCATTCCCTTTTCACCTTAGGAGATGAAAAGTCTGACAGCAAACAGCTCCTCTCTGAGGAGGATGAATTGTGGAATGTCTTTATTCACATTCTGTATTCTGTCATGGTTGGTCAGGTTAGAAGCCAACAAGTTAGTAGTGGGGTCCTATGACCTCGTTCTGATTATAACTGATGCAACAATAAAGATGGTCAGCTAAGATAAAAGACACAACCAGCTGTGTTATTTCGTGGACTTAAATAAAAAGTCAGTAGGAATACAAACATAAAGTTCTGGTTTTCCTCAGCTGTCTGCATACATCTTTGCAGAACAACATATAAAACCTGTCTGAGATCTGCTTCTGGTAAACAGGATAATGCAAATCAGAGTTTAAAAGAGCTGCTCAGTCAGTAGAGCAGTAAAAACACAAGATTCCTCAGACTTGTGTGCAAACCTATCTAGAATTTAGTTCTGTAAGAGAACTGGACAACAAAACAAGCAACCTGCAGATTACTTCAACTTGTATTTCAATTCCAGAAATGGATCCAAAATTAGGAATCACTGGCTCATTACAAACACATCCCAAGCACGGAGCTGCTTCAAGTCTTGCCCTGAACAATGCTTAGGCATTTTCCTACTTACAAAAACAAAGTGGCTTATTTTGGTCACTGTATGTTCAGTCATAACCAATAAACCCTTAACCCTCATCCCTCTTCCTCTCCCCCATCCCCAGATTTCATTTGCAGAGACAGACACAGTTGTGGTTTGTAACAAATGCTGAGCTGTTGGTCCTACAATTCCAATTCAAAAGAAACACTCAAGTAGGTTGATTCTATTCAGCTGAAAAACTGATGCCTAAAAAACTTCAGGGGAGAACTGCCGGCAGGCAGAAGGTACTCAGGACAATGACTTGGCTAAGGCTTGTAAGTATTTCCATGGGGAAAGTGCTGCAGTGAAACTAATTAGAGAACTGAATTCCTGCCAGAATAGATTTTTGGGAGGATAATATTCTGCTATGAATTATACCTGAGTGTACTGAAGAATACAATTTGTATTCTCGCAAAAGAAAAAAAAATAATCCAATTTTTCTTTTTTTTTGAGTAGAATTAGTACAAACTTTACAGATGGACTGGTCCAATGAAAGAGACGATGGAAAAAATAAAAATATTATAAACTTTGAAAAAATATGAGTAAAAAAAAAATAACAACAAAGTTTAATATTTTTCGGTGCTAAACAGGAAAAAAACATTTTCACATTTTTTGAAAATTAGAATGAGAGAGATCAAAGCAGGCAGTAATTGACAGTTTTGCATGGATGGAAAACATGGCAGAAGTTTAAAGCATTGCACATTGATTGCTAAAGATAGATTTTTGTGCACTGTGCAGAATGGATAGTCCTTTTGCAGAAAGTGGAGTCCTGTAACAGCACTTTCAGAGTTGAGCAGGTAGTGCTGCTTTCAGCCAGGCAGGTTAAGGTGTTTGCTTGACACAGAGTAAAGCACTGTAGTGTAAAATAAATATTTTTCAATGCAAGTATAAACACTACAGTTCCAATGCCTGAAAACAGCGAAATGCAAATAAACTTTTACTGAAGGAAACATAAAACATGGTGTAAGATAGTACTAACCACAACAGCTGTAATTAATGTGAAAGAAACATTTTTCGTTTTGTTAACGTAGGTCTCTCACTGAGGAGGCAAAAAATGGTGCACAGTAAACACACCGCCTAAAGAGCAGAATCAAAGGAAATTACTGAGCTGAGACAGTCACAAGAAGGCATTTAATAGCATCAGTATGCTGGTTAGAATAAGGCAAGCTTTTTAAAAAAATTAGTACGGCAAAGAGTAGTGAGCAAATAATCTGGAGAGGTCTAGCTGCCTTTTTTCCTTCTCCAAGGGAGCTATTCTATTCCAAGTGAAACTTCTCATTAAAAAAAAATAAATCAAACAGGTTCAAAATGAAAAAAAAAAAAAAAAGCACACACACACAAAACCCGCCATGTGACTGAAAAAAAAATCCAGCACAGTGTGGCATTATCCTACTGAAAAAGCATAACTGAGTATAAATACACGGTAAAAGACAATACAAATAACGAATTCCACAGTTCATAGGTTTGACAGAATCTGTGCTGTAAAGCTGTGTAATTAGTCCCTTTTTACTGTCAAATCTTTGGATCCTCATCCTTTTAATTCTTTCTTCATCCTTTTTTTTTTGTAAATTCCGTTTCTGATTCCACAAATAATTCTGAACTTCACCTATAGCTATTACCTCAGTTATAAGTTACTTATTAGCATTTCAACTCCTCTTTCCACCAACCCTTTTCTTCTGTCAGCAAATGGGAGAAAGGCTAAATTATTTATTATAATAACAAAAAAAATCAGGATTTTTTTTTTTCACAGAGTAAT
>JAWWES010000168.1:216543-232845 GCA_035583135.1 Lophotriccus pileatus
TCAGCAAATGGGAGAAAGGCTAAATTATTTATTATAATAACAAAAAAAATCAGGATTTTTTTTTTTCACAGAGTAATGAAAGAACATGCACCTTTATTTTCTGGATGTATACTGCAGTATAGGTGCCCATCGAGAAAACTGTATAAATATCTGGAGTGTAACAGGTATTCGTTGCAGTTTAAAAAAAAAAAATGCATACACATTTGCTGCTTCCAATTTCATCCCTGTGGTCCTACTCTGGCAATGGAATTACTAAGATAGAGCTAAATCTAATTACAAGCACCGACAACTCTGGGTGAAAGCAGTGCTAATGAATATTGAAGAAGGGAGAACATTATTTCTAATATCTACCTTCTCATCCTCCTTGCATTATGTAGTTGTCCCTCTCATAGTTTGCAGGAAACAGCAGCAAGGCTATGTATCTTTCTAAAAGTATCCCAACCTTGGAGATTAATTATAAAATACACCAATACAAAATAAACTGATGTCTAAAAACTTCTATAGTTACACAGCCAACAATTTTCATTCTTAAGTTCCATTAGCTTTTGAGTAGCTCCATCCATTTTTACAGCAGACATGTGCCCCAGACTTCTTTGGGTTTTAATTTTTGCTGGTTTCAACACAAAAAAAAAAAAATAAAAAAAAAAAAAAATAAAACAAAACAAAACAAAACAAAAAAAAAGTGCTTGAGCTGTTTCAAAATCATTGGGGAAAAAAATGTATTTGCTAAAGCTAAAAAGAATTCTGTCACTTTCACTGAACAGCCCACATGTTCTCTCCTCTGAGCTTGTAGGTTCCCTCGCAGTCAATCACAAGAGAGCTGATTAAATGTAACAGGATGTGCTACACAATATCTGCAATTAAGGCTGCAGAAGCCATTTATGTTCTGGCATTTCTGAACCGAGTAACAGCATTCAGTCAACAAAAAAAAGCCCCAGTAATGACATCTGAAAGAAATTCCAGTAATAGCTGAGTAAGAGTTCACATACATTACATTACATCAAACACAACACTTCAGGTGTGCGAGGCTTCCCTAGGTGTGTGATGCCTCTCTAAAACAGACCAGCAGCGACTCTCTGGGTGTGTGATGCTTATCTCCTCTGAGCCAGGCTGTGTCAAAAGGGACTCTTAGCCTGGAGAACACCTGGCTTTTAGCAGGGGTGCCTCCAAAGAGGTCCCCCCACCCCAAAGCCTAAAATGACTTTGCAAAAACCAGCGCCTCCAGCTACTGCAAAAAAATATTATGACTACAAAAACAGCCGCCCTCCCTACACACACACACTGAAGGAGCTCAGGAGGGCTTCTCAGGGTATATAAACCCCCCAAATTTTGTATTTCGTGGGCTTCTCTCCCCCACCACACCGTGAAGGACCAAGATACCAACAAAAACAACAACCAAGTTTGCTGGAGACCCTTTGAGTGGTGACCATAAACTTCTACTCTTTTCTCTCTCCCTTTCTCTCTTTTCCCTTACTCATTTCCTTGGGTGTTCTTTTCCCCTTTCTTCCTTTCTCTCTTTTCCCTTACTTCTTGGGTGATACATTTATACTTTTACATTGCTACATTACAACCAGAACAGCGAAACACCCGTTTTCCTTTGCAGTACCTTTCTGTTCTATATTACCACGTCACCATAGATAATAACAACCCAAACAGCCACGTACCTGTTTGCCTTTGCAACCAAACTGTTCTAGAATAAACCATATCTATATATGTATATATATGTATGTATGTGAAAACACTGATCATCTACTACTGATTTGCTTTAATTCACATTAGGGGAAATTGTTGGCAAAAATCAAAAGTTACTCCTGCCTGGCAGGGCACATCATAACAGTCTGTCATTGTTCTTCCCAGTCTCGGGGAAGGGGATTGCCAGCTGTGGAAATGTCTCACAGCCACGTGGAACTGAGTGAAGGTGGGGGGTTACCTTTTGTGTCCTAATCACACTGTCTTTTGTGTACTTTTGTTATTAACACTGTTGCTAAAAATAATGATTTTTCTTTTTTTTTTTTTTTTTGGAAGTTGCCTTCAACAGATAACTCAGAGAAGATCTTCTCCAGCCTCTGGGACTCAAAACTGCAAAACTTCCATTAGTCAATATTATTTGGAGACACACAAAAGACTGGAGGAACCATCCCTGCAGATGTGCTCACATGGTGCTTTTAAGGGTCTGACAGAAACAAAGTAAGTGCTGCAGATGGCCTAGTTTTTACAGCGGTTCACAGCCTTGCAGGCTTTGTGTCAGCAACCAAAACTGCGCTGGAGGCTTTAACTCTTCAAAAGGAAACCACGGACCAACCTCTCGGAAGAACTTAGTGACATGACAGAAATTCAGCATCTGGAGGGGGCTGCTCTTTCTTCATTTTCTTGTGTGCTTCCAAAACTGAGGATCAGACACTCTTCTTATTTGCTAAACTTACTAGCTCTCTTCCACTTTCAGTGAGGACAAATGAGTTTGCTGCTAAACTCTGTGATAAGCTAATCCATAATCAACAAAATTTTCCAACTACATTTCACACGAGGGTTTAATGGCCCAACATGTGAGTCAAATAATCCCTGCTTTTAAGAATCCCCAAGTACTTATCTACAAAAGTGACACTAATGGCTCCAAAGCTCTTTGTGCAGACTTTTAATATGCATTTATATGGTCATATGCATTTCAAAATGTCCCTAAATACTGGTACGGTAATGAATACATAATAAAAGTACACAAAAAGTATGTACAGCTGAGACCAGGAATCACCATGATTTATATGGTGATGCGAGGAAAAACTTCTCAAGTGCATGAAGAGTAAAAGAAATCAATTTAAATCTGTTACAAGTGAACAAAAGCAGTCAGTCATATCAAAACTCCTTTAATATTTTGAACAAACACAGAAGCTGAACTCATATTACCCATTAATTATGTGCAGATATGTGAAGATAAGAGCTCAAGGATCAAAAAACTAGGTTTCTTGCATATCACTAGCTTGACAGACAACTCTGGTGAATGGGGGAATGTCACAGTCCTCCTGTACAAAAAACTGATTCAAAGCCTACATCCACTGAGAAGTATTTACCGGGGAAAAACAAAGGTCACCGTGAATTTGGTTGTGTGCTCAGTGAAGTAAGGATTAAACCCTCACTTATCCTCTTCTGTTCTTCTCTGTGTATAGGAGAGCTTAACTCGTTGTTTGAAAACCAGCCAGAATCTCGGTAGATAGCACTAGTGAAATACTACAATTCTATTCCCACATTCCTATAATATGTATTTCTTTCTGCTTAAGTTACATATACTCAAAACTGTCAGCTTTGCCTTCAGAAATTTTGGTTGTGGTCATGGTAATAGACAACGTCTGAATTCAGTTCTGATTGGAATTAGTTACCTTCAAGCCTACATACACAGTAAGTGACTTATTCTAAGGTAATTTACAATCTGAGTGCCGTGTGGCAGGAAGGCAATTTGCAATGTCCTTCATAAAATATTTAGAGGTAAAACCAGTTAAAGATGACTAGAGCATACACTTAGAAACATGGTCCACATTTGGAAAAAAAAAAAACAAAAAAAAACACAAAAAAACAACCAAAACAAAACAAAATAGAGAATTGCTGGGTTGGGTTTTTTTCTCTTCATCTCCCCATAACTATTATTACTTGTGCTTTATAAATGCCATAAAAGCCAAATCAGCAATTTTAAAAATGGACAATTACTGGTAAGTGTAAAGTTCAATTCACCCTGCACCAAGATCAAATAGCTTAAGTCTGACTTCCCAAACTGAAGGGAAATTAGCTGCATCACTTTCAAAAGCCTCTATTCCCACCTTTCTGTCTTGCCCCTCTGCTGAGGGCTTCTCACCCCACTGCAAAGACTGAAGCACAGCAGCACCAAACCAGTCCAGCCCAAAAGTCGATGCTTATTGTTGAGTGAAACTTCACTGTCTGCCCCAGCAAAACCACTGTTAGGTAGTGAAACAGCCTTAACAATGCAAACATGCCCCCGTTTTTCACTCTCCTGAGATTTTAATCTCCAGCAGTCACTTTTACCCTCCCAAAGATTTCATCATCCCCATCACCCTGAGACTGTTTGCACGGGCCTCCAGTCAGTTGATGGCAGAGACTGAAAAATACTTATATGTGTGCCAAATTCATCTTGATTTAAGCACAACTTCTACAGTCTCAGAGCTTCCAAAGCAGTGAAAGAAGAGAATTGCAAGGCCTATAGTACTAAAGATAATGTTAGAATGTAAAACAAAAAAAAAAAGTCATACAGAGGGAAGCTATTCCAGTAAAATCTGAGTAGAGGCAGAAACAGTAAGAAACATTTTCTCTTATTAGAAAATGGATGTATTCTTCTGGAGTACTCAATCAACACTGTGGTCAGTTGAGACAGATTCCAAATATTCTTTTCATAAAAGAAAATATTTACATGTTCCTGTAGGTGAGGAGCTTTTGCAGTTTGAGTTTCTGAGATTTTCTGCCAGTCAGAAGTGAAGTGCTAGTTTTCTGTGCAGTGCAGTGCCACCATCGCTCTGCTCTGTCAAACGCACACTGAAGGCACGACAGCACCACTACTTTCATTGTGCAGTCAGAAAAGTCAGACTGCACTATTAGTGTACAGTCAGAAAAGGACTGGGAAAAGGAATTCAAAACCTGAAGAAGCCTCAGCATACAGCTGTCCTCAGATACTGGCAGGGAGAATTAGCATCAGGAGAAAACACAATCACACGTGAAGCCAATGCAGAGTTGTTTAAGCAAACATTTCCTATTATTAACGAATTTCCAGGTTTAGTACTATTTTTATTGTTGCTGAGGTGAGAGGAGGAGGAAGAGTATGCCCAAATGAAAATACTGAGAAAGGAGAAATGCCTGGATGAAATCTGAAAGACTGGATAAATCCTTTTATCCCGTTTATTTTCCAACACCTCCATTTTTTCCTGGAAAGGAGATGTATTCCAAATGGCTTTTAAAATCAACTATGCGTGCATTTTTCAAGTTCTCCTGTTTGGATGAGAGGTCAGGGCCCATGCTTTTGAGACAGACAACTGAGGATGGGATTCGGCACTCTGCCAGAACTGTCTTTAAAGTTTGTTCTTACTCCTGTAGATGTTAACATCATCCCTGAGGAGACTTTTCCTTCGCTTTGAACTGCAGCAGCTATTATGTAACTCGTTCTCTTCTCGCATTTTCCTAAATAAAGTGAGGCAGTTGTGTTCAGATTCCTCAGTACCTGCACAAATGATTGTACTTGCCCTCCTACATCATTCCTTTATGTGCTTAAATTCAAAGCAGTGCCTGATATCTGGGAAGGAATACTTTGTATGCTAAGCACACTTCTGAGAAAGGTAAGATACATCTGTTTCACACACAGTATTAGTGCTCAGAACTAAATCACTGACACTTCCTACCTCGCTGGTACACTGTTTTTACAAGAAATTGGATAAAATATTACACAATTATGATGTGTAATGAGGAATTATAAATTATTCCTATTGAAATTATCATGTTAGGGGATACAGTACTTCAATATTTCATTAAACATCATCTAGACTGGAATAAGAAATTTAAAATAAATGCATTTATTTGAATGACTGGAACCTGCATTTGGTGTCTTATACACCACATGCATATTGATCTCCTAATGTTTTGTATCTGGGATAAGTCTCAGACATATTTTAAATTTGTTATAAAGAGAGCTTCCTAAACTAGTCAGAAAACCTCTTGTATTGTATTGGGGGGAAAAAAAATATTAAAACCTCCTACTGACACTAATCCATCTTTGGGAGTCATTTATGACACTGTCTAGGCAACATAACCTGGCTTTTTGTTTACGAGCCAGGAGACCAGAGCACCAGCCAGAGACTCCTGAGCTCTGCATCAGGCCCTGTGGTGAATTTGTTGTGCATATCACAGGGGATACAAACAGGGAGACAGCTCAGACATCCTGACAAGGTTTCAGCATTTTTATAAGAGACTACATTGGAAGCAAAAACTTCACATTTTTTGTCAATGGTTATAAATTCTTCAGTTTTATCACCTCAAACATGCCAGGTAAGGCAGTACCATGGTAATTAAACTGAGGCCCATGTGAATATCGCTGTCCTACTCTCTGAGAAGGAAGGAAAAGCTGCAGAGCTGCAGCAGTGGCTTCAAAATACTATGAAGCAGTGGATGAATATGTCTGCAAGGAACAGCCACACTCTCACATCCAGCACACAGCATTATCACAGCCTCTCTCATTTCCAGATTCACTCTCTCCATGCAGGAAGCTGTGATAATCATCCATATCATAACACAATAAAACAAGATGAAAACAGCATCCTACACAACACCCTTCCTCAAGCTAGCAGCTAACACCCACAGTGCAACCCTTCTGCATGACATGATCATCACCAACTGATTTCTCAAGCATTTAAACCAGAGGGACATTTGACTACTAATGTTATTTTTCAAGATAATACTATGTTTGGACACTGGATTGCTGATATTTACAAAGCATTGGGATTTCTGAATGCTCAAAACTATTATTTGTTTTACAACTTCTGGAAAAAAGTTATAATCATTGGCATTTCGGGAAGATAATTAAGTTTCTGACTCCAATTCCCGTATCTTAAGTGGAAAATCTATCTCAGCTCCTGCACTCAGAAAAAAGTTTCTTCCAAATCCTAAGTACACATCTACTAATCAATTTTGGTTTATTTACTTAAGACTTTACTATGGTCTTTATGAGTATCAGTTATTTATTTTGAAAAATTCCAGTGAGAGATGAAAAACAATCAAAACTGAAATGAAGGCTGCCATTTATTCTTAATAGTTCTTCCCTGGATTAGCTACAGAGTTACAGAGTAGGTGTAGCACAAGACTGCCAAAGATATTCAAGTCTTTAGACTTCAGAAAATACACTTTGCTGTTCAGACAGGTAGCCACTGACTCAGGGTAAAACCACCTTTAATCATAAATTCCATCTGAAGAGTTCTCCCCTAAGGCTGAGTCTGTTTGATGCAGCAGAGTACAGTGCAATGATAAACTTTACCAACATATTTTAATTACGCCAAGCAAGCAGAAATACACTGAAATGCATGTTAATGCATTATTTTTTTGGTTTATTTTAAAGTCCTATGAAGTTGCATTAGGATGGGTCAAACTTCATATGAATGCTGTATCAAAATAGCTGTCTACAGACTTTAAAAATCACAGGATCATAGAATCCATTAAACTGGAAAAGACCTCTGTCATCAAGTCTCATTTATGATCAAACACCACCATGTCAAACAAGACCACGGCACGGAGTGCCACGTCCAGTGTTACCTCAAACACCTCCAGGGACTGTGACTCCACCAGCTCCCTGGGCAGCCCATTCCAGTGTCTAATCACTCTGTCCCAGCCTGTAGCGCTGCAGGGGGTTGTTGTGGGCAAAGTGCAGGACCCGGCACTTGGCCTTGTTGAACCTCATCCCATTGGTCCCAGCCCATCAGTCCAGCCCGTCCAGGTCTCTCTGCAGAGCCTTCCTACCCTCAGCAGATTGAGACTCTGACCCAACTTGGTGTCATCAGCAAATCTGCTAATGGTAGACAGGCTCAATCCCCCCCTCCAGATCATCAATAAAGATATTAAACAGGACTGGGCCTGACACTGATCCCTGGAAAACACCCTTTTTCTGTTCTGTAAAGCTGCCCTAGGAAAAAGGAAAATATTACTTCAAAAGGTGGAATGCAAATGAGGTGCAGACAGAGGCTACTGGGAAAGCCAGCAGCACTTGGATGCACTTGGAACAGGAGGAGACTTAGGCAGCTCCGTGCAGAGACCCAGCTCTGTGCAGAGACCCACGTACTCCAAACGCCCTCTCCCAGCTCCTGGAATCAAAGAAGCAAAAATCATGGCAGTATTTATTTGGCTGCATATTTATATCCAGCCCTTGGTCACGCTAATACTGTTTTCTTCCCACCAAACACAGACCTGAAACCAAGACAGTTATTTTCACAAAGTCCTCCTCCAAACAGCCTTTCCACCACTGCAAGCATAACCACGCTGCCACACGTCACGTGCCACTCCTCCAAGCTCATGAAGGCTAATTCAGGCACTGCCCTGCCTAGCCCAGGGTAACCTATTTACTGGCAGTCCAAATCAAGACTACAATACACCACCAGACGCAGACAGACCTCTGTTGCAAAAGTTAACACGTGGTTTCGGGAATATTACTCATATCCCAGAACATTAAGCACTGCAAAAGGCGAAGCACAGACTCATCACAGCCATAATGTACGTGTCCAGATTTCACACTGGAGGTGGTTTACATCCCATTGGTTTAGGCCACAGATAAAGCCAACATGCAACTATCTGCATCCATTGCCTAGTAGCTAAAATAATTAAATTAATTGGTTTAATTTGGAGTCCTGAGTCTAAATTTTCCCAGCTGGTTGATTTTAAAGTATTTTAACAGTGCTCTGACAACATCCTTTGGTACAACTTTCTATTCCTTGCACAACATCACATAAGTGGACGTACCATTTCTGCTTCATTCCACATACAGCAATAGTTACTATTTTGACTTTTGCCGCACAGCCTTGCATTATTTCATGTAATAAAGAAGGGCTCTTTCCCTTGTGGCAGCATTTTGTTACTTTATTTCAGAATCCCAGAATACGCTGAGTTGGAAGGGTCCCACAAAGATCACTGAGTCCAGCTCTAAGCCTGCATCTATTCCCAGGAGTCACACTATGTGCCCAAGGGTATTGCCCAAATACTTCTTGAGCTCTGTCAGTCTTGGTGCTGTGATCATCTCCCTTGGGAGCCTGCCAGTGCCCAACCACCCTCTGGGTGAAGAATCCTTATCTAATATCCAGCCTAAACCTCCCTCTGGCATTACTAATGGCTACACGGATCAACCACCTCATTAAAACATTTATTTCTCCTAATTAATAATGTTGTTGATTAAAAAGGATATATTTTTTCACAGAAAAACACAGTATTCCAGAAGAATTCTAAAACTGCTTGCTGCACAAACAAGTTATCCTAAGGAGCCTCAGCCAGACAAGACTTCAGATTTTCTGAACCAAAGATGTTGGTGTCCTCCATTTCAGTATGGGCAACACTACTCCTGTTGGGTGTGAGCTTCTTTGAAAAAAAACAGGGAACAGAAATTCCTGCTAAATACAGGTGAACACACTGTGTTTATGGTCCATCAAATAGACTGCAGCTCCACCTGGACCAAGACAAAAATTTAGATGGCTCTAAATCTTCACACGCCCTCCATAAGCCCTTCTAGGACCACAAGTTTTAAATTTGCTTATTAAACGGGTCCACTTTTCACTGTGAAAATCTAGTATAAATTCGAAGCTTTTTAAAATAGGAGCTTTATAACTGACACATTTGTTGCATGAAGTCAACCCATAACAGAACCAAACCTCAGTAACACTATCTAAAAGCACAGCTACACATATTTATCTCCTAAAAGCTTTCAGATGAGACACAAACAGGGATAACTTCACATCTGAGGTTACAGACAGGCAAAGCTGACCAAGGGGCAACACCATATGTTGATATGAGACCCAGAAGCCCTGACAAGCTGTGACACCCAGAACAGATTCTCCTAACCCCAGCTGCCAGCCTGCCCCCGTGAAAGTTCAGTTTGTGCTCCCACACGTTGGTTTGCACGCGCTGAAACAAAGTGAGGCGCGATCTCGTTGCTCACAGCCGCGTATGAAGGCAATATTCATCCTGTGCTGGCAGTTCATGGCTGTGCAACTCCTGTTTACCTGAGAGCCTGCCTGCAGATCACTACAGCAGGAGACACTGAAGCGCTGAGTGATTTTTTTCGTGTGCCAGCTGCGATGCAGTGCCGTGTTAGCTTTCAGTAACTGATGGGAGTGCATGTCACAGCATGTGACAAAGGCTGCTGAGAGCAAGATACAATGGAAAGCCTGTTGAAAGGATGGTTTTCTTTAGCCTCCCCCAGCAACCTTTGTACCAAACTCAACTCAACTACTTGAACATTAGGCCCACATAGACAGCTCAGTGCTGTGGAGGTGTACGGAGCTATTTTAAAAATCTGTACTTTTATAATTTTCCTAAATTACAGGGGGAAAGTTGAGATTATTACGAAAGCACTTAAAAACTCTAAAGGTTAAAATCTGGAAAAAAAAAGTTACCAGTGCTCTTTCAAAGCCTATGATTTAAAGAGAAAATAGTATCCTTTCAACAAACACAATTAAGCAAAATGTACAGAACTATGCAACTCTTCTATGTTCATCTCTGCACCTTGTGCAGTTTGTCTTATTAAACATAATGCTTAAATAAGGAACTGTCTCACTATCTAACTTAAAATACCTGGAGAACTTGCAATTACTTTTTTTTTAACTTGGAGGTACAAATGCCATCGAGTTTATCATAGATGTATTTTTAAAGTAGACCGCAGGATCTCACAAAAATCAGTTTTACAGATTGTGTTTAGCCATCAAATTAATACACAGTGATACACAAACTGTGGGCCAGGAAAGCACTCGAAATTTTGCCTCAAAATATTTTCAAAGTTTGGCATACTTAGCATCTTGCAAAAAAAACAGGACTGAGGTGGATTCATGGTCTGAAACCTTTGGATCATGAAGACATTAGAAAGCCTAAGAAATTGCATTGAACATCAGAAAGAACTTGAAGTCTAAAAACAAAAGTTTATGTTCCTCTCCTTGCTTGGCAATTTTTGAATTGAATATGCCTTTTATGCAATATATTGCTGTGACATCCAAGGGAATTAGTTTATAACAAGAGAAGAACACAGCAAAATGGCTGGAATGTTGAACACCACATCAAACTCCCAAGGAAATATACTGGGTTATTTTTTTCCTACACTTCTATGTCATCAAGCATTAGAAGAAAAAAATTAATCACAGATAATGTTATATACTGGTTAACTCTCAGAATATCCAATAACAGAGAAGGAATTAAATTACAAAACGTGAAGACAGTCGGGCAGAGCAGGGAAAAATCATGTTTAACACAAGGACAGAAGTTTTCTTTGGGAAACATCTTTTGACTACAGGATAGGCAGAACAATTCACATACATGAAATTCAACTACACATCCAAAAGTAGTTTCTGAGTACTGTTCAAGGAGCAGGTCTCAGCAAACACTACACAGAGCTACATAAAATTTAATGGAAGGTATTCTGAAAGTGAAACATACTTTGAAACCATTCAAGTCACAAGCCAATGCTTTTATTCACCCACAGCTGTTTGATACCAAACCTAGAAATGGAGACAGACAATCTGAAAAAGTTTCAACCATTACTTGTAGGTTAGGCAATGCACAAGCACCTCAGTTTAATAATAGGTGGTCCCATATATTGTTTGAGAGGACTATTCATGCTCAAAGTTAAATGACTTTCAATATGTATTACAATATTGTGTAAGTTATTTCATTAACAGCAAACTTTCCTATAATGAAACAAGTACGCACAGATAGCTTTGTAATATTCACAGCATAAAACTGCCACTCTTTCTAACCACAGTGGAACAGGAGTTAATAAATGCCAAGATGACTCTGATTAATTGAAAATTCAGTTAAATCAATTAGATCATCTGAAAGAAGACAGTGGATCGTGTTTAACACGTTTTTAATCTCACAACAATTTAATTTACATTTGAAGTTTGCAGCTTTTATTTCAGACTCGTGAAGAGTCCTTACATGCTTAGAAGCTTATCTAACTTTTCTAGTTATGCTAGCAATTAAAAGATATTTTCTCTAGCACTGCAAAACTTGCCTCACTTTCACTCTTAAAGATGATGTTATTAGAATTAATAACATTACTGTGAATTCCGTTAAATACAGAGGAAGCGTATCCAATATAAAATCAGGGCTAACCATGAAAACCTTTTCTGCTGGTAATTACTGACCTTTTTAAAATTACTACTTCCATTTTAGGATCTGAAAAACATGTCTATATATGGCTATACAGACACATAAAAAGGGGGAAAATGAAACATTTTAAAGGAAATTTTTTAAAAAGTGAATATAATAGTTTGAACAGCTGGCACTAATGAGATTGCAAAAAATCATAATTGACAGTTAACTCATTTCACTCAACCCAAAGATTCTCACATGCACATACTTGAGTTTATTTTTCAATTTTCCTACTTTCGTTAAAGATGTAGTTACATCACCTATTTCTATCATAAGAAAAGATGCTCATTTAACATAATACTGTCCCTGTAGCTCAGACCCTCAAAGAATTATCCTGAGCTCATCCAGTAAAAAATGTAATGTAATTCCAGCAAACAATCCAACAATTCTGTTGGCATACATAGAGCGATGGATAGCCCTTGCTGCCACCACCCATGAAAAAATTTGTCACCTTGGTTGAAAATAATGGGGCTGAACACTTCTGAAGTTAAGTATCTTTTGTCAGAAATACTTTCACAAAACATTATGTAAAGCATGAAATTAATTTATATATATATGCCTATTTATAAAAGTTAATTGAATTCATGCAAAATTTCCTTGGCGTCTGTGGTTCACAAAAACCCTCTCTTGTTCTTCTGCAGGTTATACCTTATGATTTATAGTTAGATATGTGAAGAACTGTCATTAATATGAAATTAACATAAGTAGAAATATTTTGTCACAGTGCCTCTTCTTTCTCTGCAATCTTGTTTCCCACCACAAATAACTGATTTGTTATCAGTTATAAGCAGGAGAAACAGGAACAGACCTTCTAAATAAATTGCTAGGTCTGATAACCTATTTGAAAGAAATATACCCTTAAAGTATATTCTTTATTCTCTTAAAGAGAGAAGAAGAGATAAAATACAGAAAGCCTCTTTTCAAGTACATTTCAACAAAAAGCTTTTTGATATATTGATTCTGAAGACAGCAACAAAGTTCAGCTGACAACCATTTCTGAGCATCAGCATCCAAAGCAATGCCAAACCGGGATTTACAAGACCTGATGATTATTCCTTACTAATTTATATTTATAGATGCCTCCTTTCACTTCATGAGCCATGAAGAACACTTCAAACGGAGGACAGTAAGTGTCTTCCAAGTAAAATGACGAAGTAGCCTTCAATTGATTTTTTTTTTCTATACCTGGAAAGTTTTTTTATCATTTCTAATGACACTGACCCAGGCTTCCAAGGGCATAGCTGCTGACCTTTCTGTTTCTGCTGTCCTCCCACCCATGGAAGCAGCCTGCTGCCTTTTGTCCCAGTCAGCTCCAGTTTTTCCCATACTGACTCCAAGTCTTCCAGAGGGGACTGAAGCATTCTCAGGGAGAGAAAACTATCGGAAAGGCAGCTGCAGAACTGAATGTTTTCACAAGCTACTGTGTTTCCAAGGCTGTCTAAAGTACCACGTGGGAACCTCCAACTCCGGGGCTGCCCAGCACTCCAGGGAAATAAAAGCAGTTCAGAGATGACAGCTGATCTGCACACTCTGCTCCTGCACCAGGAGAAAGAGAAACACCTTGGGCGGTCTGAAAGATCATCAAATTTCTTGGTTCATATTATAAGCTTCAACACCTAGAAGCCTGCCACTGCCAGAGAGAAACAAGCAGGGAAGAGTTCCCTAGTCTCACCAGAAGAAAACAAATTTAGGTTAGATTGGAATAGAATGGAAGAAGAGAATCATTTCAGTTGGAAGGGGCCTACAACAATCATCTTGTGTGATGAACTGTCTGAGCTCTTCAGGACTGACCAAAAGTTAAAGCATATGATGAAGGGCACTGCCCAAATGCCTTTTAAAGACTGATAGACCTACTCTAGGAAGTCTGTTGCAGTGTTTGACCACAGTTTCAGTAAAGAAATTTGTCACCCTCTGGTTTTGACATGAAAATTTGAAGATGGACATGTGGTCCCTAATGATCCCACTTACTTATTTTGAAGTATAGTCATAACATTTGGGAAAAGCATAAGGAAATGTGAGACAACAAATCCTTTCTTTTTTTTTTTAACTATTTATTTGCTCTAACAAAAACATACTATAAACTAGTGGAAACAAAACCTTCTTGGGCTTGAGATGGTACTAACAATGTGCTAAACACAAACCTCTCCAAACATAGTAAATAACCAACTGATTGAAAGAGGGGTGAAAAAAATAAAGAAGGTACAAGATGTTATTATACAAGGGAGAGACAAAGGAGAATAACTTCCATATATTCCCCATTTGAAAACCGTGTTTTGGAGTTTGCCATAAACAAGGGACAAATTAACTCCTTACAAAATGCTTGTTATGAAGCCATTCAATAGAATCATTCCTTTGATACTGTAAAGCTTCTGCATTTTTCCTGGCTTCAGCTGAAAGCTCTGCAGCTGTACTCACAATTCTTTTATGCTTCTTCAGGTAAAATAGCAAAAGAAATAAGAATACATTCTAGAAGAGAAAAAAAAACAGAATGACAACTCCATTCTTTCTCTTTTTTTTTTTTCCTTTTACGTAGGAGCAATTATTTTGCCTTTATTATATGAAATTTGGCCAGTGGTTATAAAAGTAAAGCTGTCTTTCAATGAGAACTACATTCCTACTTCCACCATAAAAAGAAACCCTATATTTCCCAAATGAATCAAAGTCACCAAATGGATTTTCAACCCTGATACTGAATTAATACCACAATACTACATCTGACCAACTGCTTAGATTCAATTTCAGATAAAATAAAAAAATTAATCTTACTCAATATTTTCAGGGAAGCCAAAAGATTAAACATTTTCTGGTGCAGTGATTCCAGCTGTCTGTCTCCACAGCCTTTCAGCCTTTGATTTCAAAAGTTGTTTCCAGATATTAAGGGAATTCCATTTTGCTGATAGAAAACCTTTGCACATCACCATTAGAAACTTTTTATCACTAAGGCAGTTCATTTTGATTACATTATTGCTGGACTAATTACTGAACCACAAAGAGATACTGAGGACAGTATCTTATCAGAACAAAAAAAGAAACCAAACAAACCTTTATAGGAATATCTTCTTAAAACAAATGAAAAGCCCTGTGCTTTCCTATAATATCCATGCAAAATTTTAGTGAGGCATTTGCAAAAGAGCAGGCAACTATTCTAGAGCTCTGACAACACCATTTAGAATAAGCCTATGCATAAATGGTAAGGATGTTACATATGGGGTATATAGCAACTAATCCAAAAAAAACCCAAACATAATATCTTCAACTGATTTAAGGTCTGCTTTTTCTGATACAGACGGGAGATGAAATCACTCCTTTTTGCCTCAAAATTATTTTCTTTAAATTGAAAAAAAACCCACCTTTGTTTCTATTTTAAGGTAAAGAAAAGAACTTCTAAAGTGAAAACTTCAGGGGAAAAAAAAAAAAAGAGTTTTCACTCTTCTACTATTCTAAAATTTAAACTTCTTCAAAGCTTTGCTTTTTGCCAGAAAAAGAAATCTGGTTGAATGAAAAATTGTTTGCACTTCCCTATCTTTTAAGTTTGTCAAACAAGACTGGATGAAGCAGTGCCAAGAAAGCTCACTTTTAAAGGACTCAAATTTTCTTGGAGATCTTCTATCAGGTGTGGAGGACAGAATGGTCACTGAACTCAGACAACTTGAATGCAGATTAACTTTTGAATGCTTAATAAGTGGAACTTCAAAGAGGACACAAAATATTCTCTGCCTTCACTGAATCACAGTGGATGTTACACACGTGATTTGAAAAGTCATTCCATATATAATGTTGGATTTATGGAACAAAAGATTGTGTCAGGTGAATGTGAAATTTGACTGAAATTTGACTGAAAAAGAAATATGAAAATAAAATTCTTGTAGAACTCCAGTAAAACTACGTCTATTCAAAAGAGTCAGTGCTAAGAATAAACTGCAAAAACAGTTTGCACAAAAGTTTTCCTTTTCTTTCAAACACAGTTAATAAAAGGATAACTACTGGTTTAGTCATTAACACTTTCTTAAATTATTTGAATCCTAGGTGTGATTCATAGACACTAATGGAATGGTTTACCAGTGCTTTAAAGCTTTTAATTAACTATTTTTTAAAATGAACTTAAAAAATCCCCTAACGAGCATGGTAAGTAAAAAGATATGGGGAAATAAAAAAAACCATAAACCACATTTCTTGCTGGGAAGTTTTAATATGTAATTCTGCCTTGCATCTAAGGACACCTACATCATCCTGCTTTGCACAGCAAGGCAAATGACAATGGTTACAGACACACATCTCGAATCTCTTGAGGCTCATCAGCTGCTTTTGTTCTGTGTGACTGCTCCTCTTCAGTGCATTCAGTTGCCTTCAACTTTTTGCAAAGCTTTATCTGCAAACTCTGTGAGCTTCTATATTTGACTCCAGGCAGGTGGCCCCTTCCCCTAAGAA